>JACJUY010000155.1:267977-294308 GCA_014220935.1 Platorchestia sp. MABIK
CACACTCCTGCAGCAGTCCACACACTCCTGCAGCAGTCCACACACTCCTGCAGCAGTTCACACACTCCTGCAGCAGTCCACACACTCCAGCAGCAGTCCCCATACTCCTGCAGCAGTCCCCACACTCCACCTGTCACAGAGCTGCTGCTCAGGAGATGATGTTTGTGCGAATCCTCGTCCTTGCGAAGCTTTTCTTGCATTGATGTGATTGCCATATTTTGTGTCGCGCGTCCTTGATTGCCTCCAATTTCCTTCAAAGTTAAGAATAAACCGTTCTTTGAATTCCGTCGTTAAGTTGCGCTCGTATATAAAAATTTGATTTCATGCCTCTTGCTGTATGGCAACAAAGCGTGGTATGAGATACGAAACATTTCACTGCCTTTAAAAACTTCCAATAGTTAAGCTTTTCACTTGATAACTGTCTCACTTATGTAATAAAAATTCAACAAAATTAATTCTGTAAAATAAAATGAACAAATATGAAAGTTTTCTCAGGTTTAGCTATGATGAAACCTTCAAATGCGCATTAAAATCCTGTGCCGTGGTAAGTTTTTATTAATGATGATACTAATGTGCAATAACTTTTGATTTAACTTTACTACTTCAAAGAATGCTGCGCTTTTCATGAAGCATTGTGGTTCAAACGAAATAAATCTCCGACGTGAAATCATGCATTCAAAAATGAAACGCTGAGGATTTGCATAACTTCATTCAGTTCATTTTACATTTTATTCATTACATTACTTTTTTCAATTCATTTACATTTACATCATTTTTATTTTTACAAGACAAAATTTTTATCAAATTTCGCCTCATCCGTATTAATAAACGCTGTAATAAACATGTATATAAAATAACTACAAAGCCAAAAAGCTAATCTAATTCTTACAGCCACTTGACTTTGTTTACACAAAAAACTGTTTGGATAAATCGTGATTCTGCCCCCGCAGTTCTGTGAGTGCAGAGCTGCAAAGGACATCGTTGGCTGCTCCATTTATTCGCCTACAATCGTTAGTTTTCTTCAAGCACTTCACGAACCTCCAACTTTCATCGCGCGAACTTTCCGCGTTGGCGGAGTTTGGAACACTCAAGTTCTGAGCACACAGAAAACTGGAAGAGATCTCATAACAAATGATGTCATTAAACATTTTACGGAATTATTATTACTGAACATTAGAGGAACGCTCAGTTTGTAGGTCTGTGTGGTACGAGACCATGCTGGTTGTTCCGAAATGGCTCGATATTTGCGTCATCTCAGCACGCTCTTTCTCAAAGCCATGTGGAGAACTGAGTTCTTACTCCACATGTGTGAATTCGTTCATAAATTAGGTGAAACAAATGTAAAAAAATACGAAATTAAAAGTGTAACCAATTCAAATATGCAGCATTTCGAATAACTCTCTTAATCGTGAAGCTTAACTCAAGGGCAATACATACATTTTCTTGCATCGTTTAAGAATGCAGGAAAATTTTAAATGGTACTAAGCCAACAGTTTATTTGGCATCACAATTTCAGCGACGTGTAGAATTTTCCACGAGTTTAAATGACTCGAAATATTACAACACGAAATTTAGCAGGAGTTAACATCCGAACTATGGAATATCATAAAAGGAGCCGCGTCCGTCCGTCCGTCTGTGCGTCACACCCACCAGCCTGTAGTGTGTGATGAGCGTCTCTGTGATACAAGCTTCATCAACTCCACAATTATTTTCGGTACATTAACCCAGCAGATTCAGAGTTGGAATGAACATCACGTGTATTGGTAGGTTAGATTAGGTTGTATAGAATATCAGCAGTTGAGACTGAGCAAAGTATAGGAAAGGTATAAGATAGCATAGAAAATCGTGGAAAAGCCATGTTAAAGCTCAGTTGGTCTGCCACTTTATCACGCTGTCAAGAAAGCGTAATGACTATTTTTGCTAGGAGTTTCACCAGTGCACAAGATTAAGAGTATTTTAATCGCGGGTTCCGTTGGGTTGGAAATATTTGTTTTTGAGTCACATCTGAAGTATTTTTTTAGGAAATCTTCGATTCCAGTCATTTATGACGGATCGCGTACACCAAAAAAAAACCTACACCTCGACCTTCTCGCAGCGCCAGCAGCGTAACATCACCTCCTCTCCCTTTCCCCCTTTTAAAAAAACTGGGGTGTAACCAGCATTTAAGATGCCGCTTTGACACAGCCCAACTCGCCGGATTTCAGTTCCATGCAATCGGGCCTCCGATTATCTTTCACATCCACAGAATGATGTTGATGACAATTAGTGCTGATCAGTTGCATAGTGCTAATCAGTTGCATAGTGTTATTCAGTTTCATAGAGCTAATCAGTTGCATAGAGCTAATCAGTGGCATAGTGCTAATCAGATTCATAGTGCTAATCAGTTGCATAGAGCTAATCAGTTGTTTTCGGTTTAACTGATCAGCCATGAGCTCCATTGCACCTATGAATTGAGCAGTTTAGTAAAATCCTGCCTGCAAAATTAGCCAACTTTGGCACTTGCAGAGCTCTCGCTTGATGACTGTTGTTCCTGGCTTGTGTGAAGTTATATCTACACTTTTAACTACCAAGTGCACATGTTCAGTATGAAACAGTTTTCCCTTACACCAGCGGTGTAGCGTTAGAGGGAGGAACAAATTACTGCAGTAAATAATGCCAACAAATGCGAAATGCGCTACTCAGAGCGCTTCGTAGTAAGGAATAGCAACATAAAGTCCATGAAAAAACATCTTTAAATTTATAACACACTCAAATTTTTCCGCTCTGAGTACTCTACTTTAGTACAAGTCGGCAGTAAATGAGTTATAGCCGCAATACTATACTGTTCCCGGTTATATGCATTAGTGACCAAAGAGTTGAATTAGGTTTAGTTTTAATTTTAAACTAAAGTTTTGAATTTAAAATATTTTATGCATTGTAGTTTCATTGGTTATATCAAATCTTCCGAGAGGTGGAATTGAGCGGAGAAACTATGTTCAATGACAATGAATATTGCTTAGTCACAAAAGGTGACAGTAATTTATCAATAGTCAACGTTGGTTGGCAGGCCTCAGGTTTGTAATTCAGAACGATAAAAACTGAGAAGTCACACACGGCGAAGTAAAAATGACTAAGTCGAGAATAAAAGCTTAAAATTTTAAATTTGTAAAAACAACTTCACACAGTTTAAAAAACTCATCATTATTAATTTTCCGCCCCTCGCGCCAAATTTGAGATTAATTTTACACTTATTTTAGAAAGCGCGTCTAGTGAATGTCTCTCGCCGCGCGCAATAATGGAATTCAGCCATTTGCAGCGGCTCATTCTTTCCAGCGATTTGGCGTGAATGCTGTTTTGCAGAGCTGCTAGTGCCATGGACGGACGTTATAAAGCTGGCATTTGAAACAACACCACAGCAAAAGAAAATCTCTAAGGCATTTTATTTGAAGTCACATTTAGCATTGAAGACAGTCTATGCAAATGTTGCTAAATCATTTTTGGAGTTTGTATAAGTTGTTCTTTCCGATCCACCTTCATTGAGGAGTCTAAGCAGTGTAAAATGTATCCGTGATACATTCGGTGCACTTATTCGGGTTGACTTGCTAAATAATCATTTGGGCTAAGATTACGGGAGCGCAGAGGCCAAGCTACGGCAACTCAGGGAGATTAACCATGTCCGTATGAGCAGTACCTCCATCTTACTGAAAGTAACAATAATTATTGTTCAATTCTACGTCTTCGCTCGTATGTAAAAACTAACATCAATGCTATTTAATGAAACGCCAGGTGTCTCCATAAATCTATAAGTAAATATATTTTTTCGAGTGTTATTTCTCCTATGTTATTACAATGGGAATCTCATTCAACACATTAAATTGGTTGGTCCGTCTTTCTTTCGCGTTCTTAAAGAATGCTCAATGACCGTATCTGTGATACGAGTTTCACCAGTGCACAATTACAAGAATATTTTAATCGCGGGTACAATTGGGATGGATTTATTTGCTTGTAATCCATCTATTGAGACTTCATGGTGTTCAAATGATTATAAAGCTTTAATTAAAATGCTTTTTGCAAGCACTCTCATTCTGCTGAACAAATGCTGTTTCCCCCAAGGTCTTCGTCGGAAAATTTTGAATTGAAGACGAAAGGATCGTTACGCAGTGAAGACTAAGCGAACGTCATATAAATTTATTTCTGCATCCGATGGTGCGGCGT
Organism: Platorchestia sp. MABIK; assembly: GCA_014220935.1. Taxonomy (NCBI): domain Eukaryota; kingdom Metazoa; phylum Arthropoda; class Malacostraca; order Amphipoda; family Talitridae; genus Platorchestia; species Platorchestia sp. MABIK. The sequence continues at coordinate 272,172 of JACJUY010000155.1, forward strand.
ATATTTGATATGAGTTTGTAGGACTGAAAGTATCAGACATATTCACCTTTCAAACCGCTATGTTGTGAACATCCTCTTCAAGAAAGGAGGTTTCCGTCCCAAACACTCAGCCTTTTTTTTAGGCCGGAGAGTTATCAAGCCTCACAAAAATTTACTGTGTGTATTTCTTTAAAATTTCCCACCAGCTGCAACCAAAAGTGGTTGTGTTCATTTTGAGCGCAGTTTTCTTGCAGATTTTTTCATCTAAGAAAAATAAAAATTTTCCTTTGTTCAGTTTTCGGGTGCCAGTAAGAACTTTTCAGTGCAATTTTTCCCATAGCTGTGTTGGAAATGATAGAAGCTGCATCACATTTAATGCAAACGATGCTCATTTGGTTAAAACGTTTGAAACGCACTAAAAAGTACCTGTATTCAAGACGACAATATCTGTCCTATATATATGGCATGATCATCTTTTCGTTTTCCTTTTTTCTTCTTTTTTGACATGGCTTGTGATATCATCAGGCTCGTTTAACTACACTGCAGCATTGAGGGCTACGGTAGGAGAAACAGGGTAAGGTCTAACCAGTCTTTTTTCGTCGACCGTGTGGCAATGCTAACGTCATGGCAATGAACCAATACCCGCGCTCAGATTGCATCTAGCAACACTTCTAGCCCAAATCTGGGCCGACCATTGGCCTAACGACATGTCGCAATAGTGACGTCATAAATTTTTGAATGAAATGAAGCCGTTCTATTGGATAGCCGAACAAGAGGAGGTGTATTTTCTCCCATAGCAATAACTCTACCTTGTTTCCTCTACCGGGGCGTGAGGGCAGACGCCTGAACATTCTACAGACCTGCCGCTGCTGTGAGTGGCAGGCTTCTAGCTCCCCTTGACTTATGCGGTGCACATATTGGGTGTCAAGTGACCGTGGTCGGGGTGTAAATCTCACCACTGCCAGATTTATGGTGCATCCCGAACGGGCTAGCTGGAATTTGTTCTTTCTAACCCCAACGACGAATAGAGAGGGAATACATGTTTTCATGCAAGGGGTCACGGGGTCACATGAAAGGGGGTCACATGAAGGGTCACATAAAGGGCCGCATGAACGGTCACATAAAGGGCCGCATGAAGGGTCACGTGAAGGGTCACATGAAGGGTCACTTGTTAGGATTATTTATTCAGTAAATCAGTTACGGATATTTTATGAAAATAAGTTTGAGATTATGATATAAATAGCTCTCTATTGATCTTCTATGAGAAACGCTGAATAAAAAAATTATTGATTGGAAACTTTTGAAACATTTTTCCATGCGTGTTGAAAAGATCGTGAACTCTGATGATAAGAGTATCAGGATTGTAATAAATACGTCTCTTGGGTTGTGATGGAGATTATTCCTGAATTGTGTTGTAGATTATGTTCCTGAATTGTGTTGTAGATTATGTTAATGAAGTGTGTTGTAGATTATATTCCTGAATTGTGTTGTAGATTATGTTCCTGAATTGTGTTGTAGATTATGTTCCTGAATTGTGTTGTAGATTATATTCCTGAATTGTTTTGTTGATTATGTTCCTGAATTGTGTTGTAGATTATATTCCTGAATTGTGTTGTAGAACATATTCCTGAATTGTGTTGTAGATCATATTCCTGAATTGTGTAGTAGATTATATTCCTGGAATGTGCTGTAGAATATGTTCCTGAGTTGTATTGTAGATCATATTCCTGAATTGTGTAGTAAATTACATTCCTGGATTGTGTTGTAGAATATGTTCCTGAATTGTGTAGTAGATTATATTCCTGGATTGTGTTGTAGAATATGTTCCTGAATTGTGTTGTAGATCATATTCCTGAATTGTGTAGTAAATTACATTCCTGGATTGTGTTGTAGAATATGTTCCTGAATTGTGTAGTAGATGAAGCACGCTTCGGAGGAGATCTTCATCAATACGTTAACTCGGGCACAATCCAAACTTTTCAGTCAATAAATGTTGAGCTGTTTCATGTCAATGCATGTCCGCATGCTGCTGTAAAAGATGTTGGTACCGTAAATTGATTGAATTTTCCTGAACGAGAACGTCCAGTCGAGATCTACATGCACGTACTCGCGACATCCTCACTTGAAACCACCCAAAAACATTTGCGCGATCATGTTGACAAATATAGCGCAGTACAGTGAGCACGTCATGAATTCATGTAAGACCAGCCTCAAACTTTCTTTGTGGAGGTGTTATGTCATTTGTAGATAGCTCCACCCATAGAAAAGCTAGTAAAATGTACCCGATGGTAACATAATGCTTTTCCAATCTTTGTTCTGTTTTTACGAAGTGTGATTTTATTAGCTAACATACGAATATTAAAAGGTTATGTATTTAAGACCATTTTTCACTTCTTTCCACACATCTGAAGGTAGTGATCTGAATGAAATTGTGCGTAACCCAATTAGAATTAGTTCATTATCACAGCATTTCGGTAGAGTAATTACAATGCAGCGATAAACACATCTTGATGGCTTTTACAGCTGTTTTCTTGCATCGTGGCTAAGCGTATCTCTGCAGTAATTCTCTCAGTCTACTCCGCTGATCAGCAACGAATGGCAGTGAGTGCCTATACACTAGAGCCCACCATCGATATATGGTGTCGTCTGCACTGTTGCAGCACGCGTATAATTTTCAGGACACTAAGTGCCTCGCGTCTGCAATAGATCTTTGCTGCCATCAGAACTGCGTGTAAGCGCTGCAATGTATTGCCCTGAATGATCGTCTCTCACTGCGCCGAACTGCGGAACACCGCGGGAGACGCTGCATGTTTGCTTAGCTTGGAAGTTGGTCCTTTCAATGCTAACCATCAGTGAGGAGGCTAAGCAAAATTAAATACATCAGCCGTCATTAAATCTCTGTGAAAACCTTGAGCCAAATTCATCTCTTGTTTCTAGCAGGCAGGAAAATGAGAATCTTTCATTTATTGAGGTACATCAAAATATACTTAAAGAGAAACGGCACATTACAGTTTGTATGATTTTATTCAACTTATTTTCGAATCAAAATGAATAGACGGAAATGTTTATGAATGTGAAGCCGGAGAAATGACTTGAAGTGCAGGAAAATACAAATTATTGCCCTAATAAATGGCCTAGAATGGCTTCAATTTATACACGCGTGGTTGACTAGTTGGCCACTAAGTACTCTAAAATGATTGCATCCTGTAATTATCGGGAAAATGTTTTGTGTCACGCACACGATTTTCACACAGCACCACAGCATCACACAGCACCACAGCATCACACAGCACCACAGCATCACACAGCACCACAGCATCACACAGCACCACAGCATCACACAGCACCACAGCATCACACAGCACCACTGCATCACACAGCACCACTGCATCACACAGCACCACTGCACCACACAGCACCACTGCATCACACAGCACCACTGCACCACACACCACCACTGCATCACACTCCACCACTGCACCCCACACACACACACACACGCACACACACAGACAAGGGTTAGAAAACAAAGAAATTATTTAAGATAGGAAAGACAACAGGTCCAGAGACGGGCGCAATTCCTCCAATAAAAACAACAGTTCTCGGTCTCACTGTTGCTATTTCATGGGAGAGAAAAATGAACATGGTTTTTCATGCACCGAATTGAAAGGACAGAATGAAGTGACCTCAAAGAGTCTGTCGCTGCTTTGGTTAAATTTTGCTTCATATTTACGGGAAGTATTTTGCTAAATGTTCATTGGTCGAGAAATAATTCGATGAGCACTAACGAAGAATTTTGCTGAAATAAAAACATCTACATTTAAATTAATGCAGTGGATAGATAAATTTGGATAGCTGCGTACTGCCATTCAAGGGAATCTAATGCTACTCTCAATGATGCTCATTAGGCATCGAACGTTTTACGTCAGTTTGCCTTCTGTTGCTCCTCCTGTTATTACACTGAGAAACTATTTATGTTCGCAAGGTCAGCTCAGCAGCGGCTCTATAAATACCCCAAAAAACTAGAAATGAATAAAATTTATAATGTTTCTAACACAATTTTGCCCACTTCAATATTCTTAATGAGTGAATTCTTTGATATATTTGTTTAGAAGGGCAGGCCTGCTGGAAGATAGAAAAGCCTGCGTCAGCGAGAGCGCGTTTACGGTCCGCGTTCTTCTCTTGTGTTTATTGTAAATGTTCAAGTCTTACCTCAACTCTTTGACTTCTGCTGGTAAAACTAAAGTTTGACATTTAACTCAAATTTAAATTCAATTGTAGTAAGCAATGTTGAAAATAGCAAACATTAACTGGATCATGGCTTCGTTTAGCTCTAATTTAGTATTTAAGAAAATTGAGTCTGTGACTACAGGTCAGTCAGCAGCAGTATGAAAACTGCCTCCCTGTACCACCGGTGGCTCACGTTGCAGTCAAAGTGTTAAAATGGTCAGAACATTTCCTGTATATTCGGAGCGAACAAGAAACAAAATGGGTACATAATGGGTGCATTCACAAGAGTTTACTGGAGAATTTCTCCATTTCTCGATAGGTTGCCATGGAAGCCACGGAGCTTACGTGTCCCACATAGCTAATATTTTTGTGTGTTAGATATTAAGTATATTCTAGTGTGCTATTTCAGAGAATGCACATGCTTGGGGTGAATGAACCTTTCATTTCTTTCAAAAAGCTTTATCATTTCATCGTCAGTACGTTTACGCTATCGTAAGCTATGTGATGTTACAGAAGTGAAAAGATTGTGATAATTTTTTCGGAAGAAAACTATCATGACAGTTAGAGTAGACGGAGGGTTGTGTGTTGCAGTGTTGCAATCATCAGAATGTCGTTATCCCAGTACTCTGTCTGTGAACTCATCCATTGCACGAAAGCTTTTGAGCCGCTTGTAATAGCAGGAAGGACGCCTCGAAATGAGCCCATTTCGCAGCAATGTTTTAAAAAAAGATAAAGAGGATGGAAGCAAATTAGGACAGACGGAATGAGGCGAGTAAATTCTAATTCAATTAAAGTGGCATTTTCGGTTATTCCCTCCAAGTTGATATTTCACTGACAAAAACTGAAGCTTACGAGCTTCCTATGAACAGTTGCGTGTTTTGTTGCGCTTCAATTTGAGAAGAGTCCATTGCTAGCCGAGGAAATGTGGTTAAACGCACGACACAACACGTACAATTTTTCCATAAATTCTCGTCTGAAAATTTTTCTTAGAAATTAGAATAAAAACCAACGTTTGCTAAAAATGAATATCTTTTAAAATTGCTAGTCTTTTTTACAGACAGGATTGGGAAATTAAACTGGTATTATTGGAAAGTAGACGAGTTAATTTATCATTTTTATTTTGCATTGCTGAACCTACGATTCAAAATGTACTTAAATGGGAATGTAAGTTCTCAGTCCTCCAACATTTTCCGCTGGCGTTCAGAAACTTTTCTTCCAGATCTTCCCTTTATTAATGTTTCTCACAGTAAACGGGCTGCCACTTTTGGAAGTTCCTCTGAATCATTATTTTGTTAGGTTTGAATCGGCATTCCGAGAAGAATTTTTTACGAGTCCCGACGATGGATCCAATTTTCGTCCTTTCTTCGATGATGAACTTGCGTTGTTGAAGAGTCAGTCGCGCCATGTTTGCTGATTACAATAATCTTCTCTCCTGCACCCTTGATGTTTATGCTTATTTGCAGAGTATACCAGATACGTAAGAAAACATTGAATTCCGTTCATTCAGATGTTCTATGCTATAGTCTCCTATTTAAAATACTTAAAAGTCATTGGAATGTTAAAAGGTATGCATTTTAGCAACCACTCTGTATGTACTGCTGTATCACGCGTGTAGATTTCACTGCTTCAAATATTCAGTTGCTGCAATAGATCTTTGCAGCAACCACACCTATTGACGCAACATGCTGTTCTAAATCGACCTTGAAGTGCATCACCGCTCTAACCTGCAGCAATCAGTTCGGAAAAATGCGCCAATTTTTTCAGTGAAGGAAAAGTGTGTATATCTAGAAATGCCAAAATTATGAAAAAACGCTGACGACACATGCTTAGGAGCGTATAAGGTGTGTTTGCGTGACAATTTATATCCACAGAAGAGTTAAAAAAAGGACTAAACGTCTAATTAGGCCCTCCAAAGACAAACGAGCCCACCTTCAAGTCTGAAATAATACTCCTCACGGACAAAAGTGATATAAAAAACCAGTAAACAGAACGGGTCAACGCAGTAGTCAGCCTTGCGCAGTTAAAACTTGAATGCGAAAAGCCGCAAGGCAGTCAGCAAGAGAAATGATTCTCCGGAATGGGAGATGGTTGCAATGGGAAATGATTCTTCGCCCTTGGTGCAAAACGAAAAGATGTGAAAAATTCCTACCGTTCAACTAACGTTTATTTGCACGGAGAGCAGGGCCGAGGATGTTGTCATTGCAGTTGTGTTGGGGCATTTTATCGCAAAGAAATGAATTAAAGAACTGCAGGACGTTTTTGCGTCTCTTACTACACAAGTAAGCAGCTTCTTGTCAAAGGGAAGTTTGGTGCAGGTTAAAAGATAACTGTTTCGCCATGGTTGTCATCGTAGAGAACTCAAAAGCTCAGTAATTCCCAGAAAAATGGTGAATATTTATTAGGATAACACTGTGAAGTTGAATTTGCAAGAGTCGATCTCAAGATTCAATAATTCCTGTAAAACATTTATTTATTATAATAAAACTATGAAATTGCATTTGAAAGAGTTAAACTCCACGTCCAAGAAAGTGCTTGCTATGTCCACTGTAGGGTGCCTGCTCCAGGCAGTGACTTAATGTGACGTCCTGCTGCCTTCTCTGGCAGAAAATATCGCCTCATAAGGAATGAACGACAAACTCTCAGAAATAATGAAACTTCTGTAAAATCACTTGTTTCATTTTTCCCCGAAGTCCTAAAATTTGAAGATGTGTTAATGAAACTTCTGGAAAATTACCTGCTTCATCTTTACCGGAAGACTAAGGTTATGAAGATGTGTTTGTGTAGTTGAAAATGAAAAATCAAATCCACGTCATTTAACATTTTAAAAATCGATGCAGAACTGCAGACGTTTGGATCAGTGTCAATAACCCAGCAATACAGATGCCATGTCCAATTTTTATGAAATTATATTACGCATTTGGTGTGCGTGCCTGTGCAATAATTCCGTCAGTAAATTCCACTGAGTGGCAACGAAGTGCACCGGCCGGCTGTACAGAAGTGACCACAAGTTTTAAATCGTGTCCTTAGTCATTACGCACTGCTACAGCTCCGGTATTGTTTTTACGGCACTAAACTGCTAGTGGTGGCAACGTGATCTGCGGGCACGATTTCTGCTTAAACGCAACCATGAATAATTCGCCCTTACTGTGTTTGCCGAAATGGCAGAAAACTGTGGAGTCACTCCACCAATTTTTAGCAGGGAAATTTCAAAAATGTTTCTCGAGCGTTATATCGTAGTTTGATGCGAATGTGTTCTGAAATATTAACACAAAATTAGAAGCCTTAAGAAAGGAAATAAATATCTATAATTATTCCTCAGCTTGTTTCAGAAATCTTCAGATAAACAGAAATCTTCAAATCAGGAACAATGGTCTGCAAGTCGAAGAAAATTGAAGAAAGAATAGGTCAAGGCATTAATAAAACTAAAATTGTAAACAAGTTATACACTTACGTATAAGATGATAATTTTTCAGCATTCTCGCGGCCGTAGGTACTATATTACAAAATTTGTAAGGATACATTTGTTGAGTACGTTGCAAACACTCATTTGAGCAACATTAGGTTGACAGAAATGATGACAGCAAAGTTGCTAAGAGGCAAATGATGATCAGCAGCTTTAGATCTCTTAACGAAGATTATTTCCATAGAATAAGATTAATTTCAACGGTCAATTATGTACAGGAGAATATAGATGTGTTTTAAATAAACTCGTAGAAAGCAACATCCGACGACACACGAACATGATTTAGAGAAAATGTAAAACTTCACAAACTCATCATCTCACTATCTGTGAGAGAGTTGACCTTTCTGGAAGGATGGCAGGAAATGCAAGTCTTTTTTATCATTTTCTTTCTCGACAATATTGACCTCGGAGAAAACTTTGGCCATCGCGTAATCCTGGGACATCGCAGCTCCCAGTCTGTCTCCTCCGCCTTGTGAAAGTCTCCCTGCACTTCGCTTTCTATCCAACGTACACGACTGAAGGTTCTCTTGGGGCGTCACGAAGGATAGTCCTACTGAAGAAGCTTCCAGCTTCAGCGGGCAGCTCAAAGTGGAATTTTTGTCACACGGTAATGAGTGCAATTCGAAGCCTGGAGGGCAGGGCAGCTCAGCCAAGGGTAGCTGGCCCCCGTGTAGAGATGAGCCCTGAGAGAATTGAAACAAAGACTCGATTATGGACTAATTACAATTTCATGAGTTATTATTGACTGGTTACAGTTGCATGAATTAATATTGACTATTTACAATCTCATGAATTATAATTAACTAATTATAATTTCATGAGTTATTTATGACTAATTATAGTTTCATGAATTATTATTAACTAATTACAACTTCATGAATTATTATTAACTAATTACAATTTCATGAGTTATTATTGACCAACTACAATTTCATTAGTTATTTTTGATCATATATAATTTTATGAGTTATTATTGACTAATTACAGTTTCATGAGTTATTTCAAAATTCTGTTACTATTTTAGACTATCTTCCTTTAGTTCACGATTATTGACTAATTACAGTTGCATAAGTTATTCCATACTTCTGCTACTTTTTAGATTGTCCATCTTTGGTTCATGGCGCTAAGGGAGAATGTTGTGAAGTACATAGCCCTAGAGACCGTGACCCATCATTAACTGCATGGATCAATAAATTTAATCTTCTGTTCTTGATGCGAACAATGAAGCTGGAGTATGTTCTATCTTTGCACCATTTCTACATATTATAAGACCACATCTAGAAAGCGGCGAGTAGTTTTTTCCAGACATTTGGCTTACACTCCCACTCGGCACAACGGCTTTACCGCAATCAGTACTGCATTCGCGCCTGTAAAGACGGTCGCTCTCGTAACATTTAATCGCTGTCAAACTCTGAGAATATCAAATCCCCTGTTGAATTGTCAACATCCTAAACATTGAATTTAAACAATTTAAATAATTTATTTATCGCAAGCGATTTATGAAAAAGTAAATTGTTTCTCAATTCTAGCATAATAGTCCAACTTGAGTATAGCTGGCTGTAAGCAAATAAATTCCTTGTCAAATTCTCAATAACCTAAGCCTAGAATTCGTAGGCTGTGAAGGATTAAATTCAGCACAAGTTAAGACCAACCAAAAGCAAACGTACACAAACAACAGAGCCAGCACACGCGGCCGGTGTGGAGGGGGACTGTTTCTCAATACGAGGGCGGTGTGGACTGCATCGCGTGGCCTGGGCAATGTCTCCGCAGGAGCTGCCTGCGTAGTTCTCTGGCACGCTGAGGCTCTCTGTCGTGGGCAACGACTCCGCCTTTCTGGTCGCCGCTGACTCCTCCGACGCTGAAGACGTCCAGCAGAGCCCGCGGCACAGCTGGTTCCATGCGGTGGCCTGGTGGAAAGAGAGAAATACCGTTTGTGAAGTACTGACACTGGGGCACACATGTTGCTCATACATGGCACAATGCGCTAGCTGACATGCAGGACCTCAGACGTTATGCGTGTAAAAATATTTCAATTAGTTCCCTCTGTGCAGACAAGGAAAAAGATCAAAATTGATACACGTGGTTTTAATTTTTTGATTTTGCGGTGAAAATACCTTGCTATTAGAGATTGTCTGTTTTTTTTTGGCAACGACAAACTCAAAATGAGCTAATCGTTACGCCGAACTATTTTTATGCACGTGCTTCGAAATTTCAGACTTTACAATGAAAATTCCACAGATGGACTGTTTTTTCAAAACTAAAAACTTAAAATGAGGTTATCATTACGCCAATCTAGATTTATAAACGAGCATTTAAATTTTTGACTTTATCATGAAAATTACTAACTAGTACAAATAGACCATCTAAAGTAATAAGGTTTTTTGCAAGTAGAAACTTAAAATAAGTTTATCCTTACGCCGGCGACTTTGTTCCTTGCTCTATAGATGATTTCGACGACAGCGACGAGGGAGAGGCAGGCAGCTACTCCCGCCACCGCTACGAACACGGCACCCAGCGCAGCCACACCCAGCCCTGCGGCATCTTGGGTGCCGCCCTACCCAGGGGGTGGGCAAAAAAGACGCTTTGCATCGTCATCGAACTACACAATAATTATTAACATCATTACTGAAATCATCATTCCTGAAGTACGAAATACAACATCATTACTGAAATCATCATTCCTGAAGTACGAAATACAACATCATTACTGAAATCATCATTCCTGAAGTACGAAATACAACATCATTACTGATATCATCATTCCTGAAGTACGAAATACAACATCATTATCAATATCATCATTCCTGAAGAATGAACTACATAATCAACATCATTGCTGATATCATCATTCCCGAAGCATGAACTACAACATCATTATCGATATTATCATTCCTAAAGCACGAACTACACAATCCTGGGGATGACTCAATTTGTGATGCAGGGAGACTATCTCACTCAGCGAGAAGTAATCCAAAACGGAATTGGTATTTATGTATTTTTTTCTGAAGTGTTTCCACTCTTTACCAAATGATTTGTTCTGTTACGTTGAGTGTTACGAACATTATTGCCCGCGTGTTGTGGTTCTATCTTAAAACTTGATGTTAGAACACTGATAACGTCATCAATACAGCCTTAGCGGAAAAATTCTGAGGAAGAGGAACGGTCACGAGGGACAAAATCCAGACAAAAATAAAGAATTTTATTGCAAAAATTTTATCTGTGGGAGAAATCATTCAAAATTGTCGAGGATAAGCCAACATGAAAAATTTAATCTCTGATAATTAAGCGAAGAAAAATTAAATTTTCAACAAGAAAACTCGGATGACTAACTGGCTAATTAGGGCATTATGCGAAAGAACAACTGCAATCGAAGTTTTTTGGAGCGAGCCAGTTGAGATCATCGCAATGCTGGAAGAGAGTTTGAGAAAGACGCTTGTTATGCGAGTCTTTCTTTCTTACGTGACTTTGCTGGATGATGATAATGCAAGTATGAGTGCAGCAAAATTTGCTCGCTACTGTCATCAATGGAATGATCTTTCAAACGCCACGAAGCGCAAAGGCGTTTATTTCGGTTAAGCTCGTTCGAGATGAAAAAGCTATAATTATCATAACAGCTGAATAATTTGGTCTCGACTATTCTATGGCACAGAATGATAATCACATATGTGTGCTAATCAAGATTAAGTACACTCAATGTCAGTGAAACGGAGGTAATGAAATTCAAGAGTTCATGTGTTCCACAAGACCAAAGGGATTTGTGGTAATTATGCTTGCCCTTTAATGTGATTAGAGTTGAGATTTGCTAAATGAAGTACATAGCAAATAGCCTCATCGCGGTTGTTTATGATTGGAAAACAGACGTTGACACCTGCGTGAACTCCAGGTCTCGTTTGGTGACGTTTACACGAGTTCGTTCATCTGAAGGAGAAATTCAGGGAGAGATTGGCATCATTGTCTGACTCCTTGCGCTATTATTGAAGCTTTAAATTAAATTTAGATGATTACGTAAGTCTCAAATGGATTGAAAAATGGGATTTAGGAATAAATCGTAAGAAACAGTGTGAGCAAGTTAAGGGACTCTGTGAACCATGACTTTCGGGGGGTATTAATATATATAATTTAATCCTAGCAAAAAGTCTTGTTGATCCACGTTAATTGAACAGAAAAATTTAGACCCAGCAATTGTTGCAAAAAAATGTCAGCGACTTACGAGAAAATGGAGAGTCAAAATTACATTTCTTTGTCGAATTTCATTTCATTCTAGCCCCAATTTAAATGCACACAATGACTGCGCAGACTTGATGACGACAAAAAGTTCTTCGTTGCGCGGATCGATAGTTTTCTAATTGGAAGTCTCGTGCTCAGCTTCTCTAAATACTTCAATTGAACGTGGCTCAAAGGAGTCGGGGAGAACGTCGAACTACTCCTGGTCTCCGAGAGAAATTCCGCTTTCGAAAATTCTTCAACTCAGAAATTCTCTGAGAATGCTTTGATTGAATTTGTAGCCTTGATACGATGGTTATAACAAATAAATGTTCTAGGTCATGTAGAAAGATGACAAAATGGAAGAAACCAATACGCTTACAGCATGGAACTTGCCATGAAGTCTTTGTTTCCTAAAGAAATTCATGATTTCATTGAAAACTAAAATTAAAACAAAGTTGAACAATGAACATGTCAGTAACTGCGTACATTTCATCTTTAAATTCAAGCGAGCTGTCACAGCCAACCATTTACGAACAAAAAAATCTCAAAAACAATTAGAGATCAAATACTTTATCATCCAAGTCCTTTCTCCAAATCCTTAATCAGAGATAGGAGTAAAATGAAAAAGACAAACCAAATATATAATAATGCAATTTTCTGCAGTTTCCAATCACAATACGGTAAACACAAACCCAGATGCTAGTTGCGATGATACAAGCACTACCAGCCCTGCTGCGCGCGTCTCTATAAGTCCAGCTCATACTTCAAGTCCAGTGTACAGAACACAAGCCTTGGTGCCGCAACCATACAATTTTCCCGTCCATTTAAGCCCATTGATCAACTTAATCCCAGGCTTGTGTTCTCAAACCAACACACTGTAGCTGGAGGAACTCATGATGAAATCGACTCAATTTCCGTCTTTGTGGAATCAATATCCTCAAAAAGAAAAAAAATCGATGAGATATTTAGCGCTAAGAACTTTAGGGTGCAGCAAATTTTTGCTCATTTCGTATGTCAGCATTCGAGTGGTGCTCCGAGGAAGGAAAGTCATCTCAGATTGTGTTGATTTTATCCTAACCTCAGAGAAATGTTGATAATGTCCTAACCACAGAGAAATATTTATAAGTCTTAACCTCAAAAAATGAAAAAAACATCGTTACCTCTAAGAATGTGAAAAACATCCTAGCCTCAGAGAATGGGTAAAATTTTCTAACCTAAGAGAAATGTTAATAATAGCCTAACCTCAGAGGAATTTTAATAATTTTCTAACCTCAGAGAATGTGAAAAACATCCTAACCTCAGAAAATGTTGGAAAATCTCGTAACCTGCGAGGAATGTTACTAACGTACGCACCTCACAAGAAGAGGAAGCCTCAGCTGCCTCGAGCCACTTGTGTCTGAGGTGAGCGAGGCGGCCGCTCTCGTGGAGCTGCAGGATGGCAGCGTCCACCTCCCTCTGGTGCGCCGAGTCTGCGGAGTTTGTGAAAGAAAAACATGGTGAAGGAATTAGCACTGGATGGAATTATTGGAATTAGCATTGAATAGAATTATTGAAATTAGCACTGTTTGGAATTATTTGAATTAGCATTGTATAGAATTATTGGAATTAGCTTTGCATGGAATTATTGGAATTAGCATTATATGGAATTACTGGAATAAGCATTGTATGGAATTACTTTGCATACAAAGGGGCTGCAAAACAGCTACTTTGCATTCAAAGGGGCTGGAATACAATTATTTTACATAGATCATTTACACAGAAGTCTGGTGATGCAACACCACTGACATTGAAGGGACGTGTGCATTATTTGAAATTTGGCTGTTCTAGCTTTCGTATAGAATAGTTTTGACAACAATGAAAAAGTAAATAAGGTTTAAAAAACGACGTCTTCGACGTTTCTTCTTCGGCATGTTAATTTGAGTTTGCTGTCGAATTTCATAGAGGTTATCGACATGAGTTAGCTCATTTATGCTCGAGAAGATTTGCAAAATTTTCTTCAAAATGTCCTGGTGCTTTGTACGGTCCACAACTGCCTGATCCCGTCAATGGAATTCTTTACCGCTCTCTAAAACGTTTTGCGAAATGAAACGCCAGGTTTGTTTCTTGGCGATTCTTTTTTCAGACCCACAGTGCGAGTGTGTTAAATTTTGTCCCCAGGAAACTCCACTGCGTCTTTTTTCATGCAACCCGAGTTACTCCGGTCTGTGCGTCAAAAAAGAGCACTTCTGTACACCAACCAATTGAGCATGGCTGTGCCCCAAAATTTAGAATAAAAAAGGTCTCGTGATTCAACTCCTGTACTTCGATCATCTTTTCCCAAGAAATTTTAGAATAAAAAAGGCTTCATGTTAGAACTCCTGTACTACGATCGTCTTTCACCAAGTGTGATTCATGCAAATTCTGGCGCACAAAGGGTTACGAGTTGTTGCAATTTGGTCGACAAAACTTTTCGAACTGCTAGCAAGAGTTTAGTATTCTTTAAATCTTCAGACATTATTGCTGATGTGAAGATTTTGCAAAGATAAAACATCATCTTCCATGGTGATATTTTATCAATAGAAAATTACGCAGTACATACACTACAAGTCCAGAAGGTAGCTTAAAGAGTTTAAAAAGAAATGAAAGGATAAGAATCGCTTGAATCTCATTTACCTGCAAAAAGTGAGGAATTTATCTTAAAGTGCCATTTGCACAGTTAATACAGTCAAAACAACAATACACAAAGAAAAGTATAAAATATTCCATGAATCCCACACAAAACTTTCTTCCACACACTTCCAGAATGAGCATAAAATGTACATATGAAAGTTTTCTCACTTTTGTGCATGGCGATGGCGTAGCTGTAGGAGCCGTAGCTGCCCGCACCGACGGCCTGCAGCGAGCAGTTGCGCGCCGCGTGGTAGTGCGCCACCGGCGACTCCGCGATGAGCGCAAAGTTCTCATCTGCTCGCATCACGCGCTCTACGCCCTCTTGCGTCGACTCGACAAACACGGAAGGCCACTGGGACTCCATAAATGAGTACATTTGTTTGTGTACTCTTGAGGAAGACGATCTGGAACGCATAAAACCACGCTGTTATTGAGATGTTGATGTTAGAATGACAGGTGTGGTCACAATTATAGTGTCACAAAATAATTGCAAATGAAAGCAAAGAAGAAGCAAAAATTGACCTCTATCGTAGCGTGTCAATGTTCACGGGCTGTTGAGGAAAACGATCTGGAACGCACAAGCCCTCGGTGATGTGAGATGTTGAAGTTAGGATTCAAGTTGTGGTCACAAAACAATCGCAAATGACGACTAGAAATCGAAGCTTAACATCTATCATGGCGTATCAATGTTCACGGCTGAAAAAAGGGCTGGAAATACTGCATGGTAGTGACTCATATGATGCAGCTACAGGACAGCTACATAGTTCAGTAACATGTCACAGTACAGAGCACACGACTCTGGACAGAAAATACAAATATCGATCGCTGACTAACTGTGAAGTTCGACATGCTCTCTAAACCATGGGAACCAGTCTGTTTTACCGTTAATGTGAGATTAAAGTGAATGAACTCCATCACATTACAATCGGCAATAGAAAATTGGACGAGAAATTTGGACAACATACTGAATGTTTTACTCTGGCATTCAGCGACCAGCCCTTGAGGTAGAAGTGGCAGTAAAATCAGGGTCTACATTGCATCAATGAAGTCGAAGGACATCATTGATATTTTTTCAAAATTTGTAGCTGTTGATTTCTATTTGTGTGGCAAAATTGAAGAAAGCAATTGGATAAATTAATTCTAAACCCCTATGTATTTGTATTAATTAAACTAAACATTTCCACAGTTAAAAAAAATATTTCAGCCATTTGTTTTAAATACTTGACCCATGAATCTCGTTTGTATGGCTAATGCTGACAAAACAAGAATACACAGAAAATTATGTAAAATTTCACATAAATCACACGCAAAACTTTCTTCCGAAGGACACTCTTCCACAGTCGATAAAACAAAATTTAATTGTGAATTTATGTCGTCTTTTTATGTTTCAAATAGCAACAGACAATGACGCATAGCATTTCATTACAAAAAAGTACTCATCGAGAGAGTCGAGGATCGTGCAACTATACAGTATGTCCCACTAAACTAAAACCCGAACAGAGTATTTATTTTCCCGTATCAGTAATACCATCATAATCAGTAAAACCTTTTCTATGGGTTTATTTTGAAGGATAATTTTGCTAGAAATTAAATGCTTATGATATTCTTATGATGGTACTACTGATACGGGAAAATAATGCTCGGTTCGGGTTTTTGTGGGACATATTGTATATTGTGGGACATACTGTACACTGCAGTACGCAGGCGCTATGCAGAAGACGTAATCGTGTAGCAGACGATAATTGATGAGCAGCTGTAACTCAAGGCTGACTTAATGCCCTGCGTGTGAACATGACGCTGAACTCAGCCCTGATGAGCACTAGAACATTTTGTCTGCCTATTTCACGGCAACTGTTATTCTTGTTCTCGTTTGAAGCCATGGAGCAAAATGTTCCCCAGTGCAGCAAGTGAGTCCTCGCACATTGAGTGCCATTGTGAACTTTACTGGGGCAAAGAAATGTACATTTAAAATTCTTTTTACGAAACATAGCTTGTGCTGCTGATACACGGGCGTACATTGTGTGATATATATATCTCAGTATGGACAATACTTACCAAGTGGACGATACTGACCAAATGCCAAGTGAACAATTTGGGAGAATAAATATTTTACACACTACATGAGCTATTAACGCTATCTAAATGCAGATCTCAGCGAAAAAGAGATCATATTTACCGTGAAATTATTGTTCATCGCATTATGAAAGGACTTGGCGAGAATCCCGGAAATGATTTGCATGTAAAACTTCCAGGTTAATTTAGCTAAACTGCAGGAAAAAATCTTCGACTCACTTCGCTTCAACAGCCAATAAAAACTGCTAATTATGAGGTGGTGAATTTCAAACATTTTCAAAATGTTTTCTACAATAGTACTTACAGAGCACAGAGTAGTGATCAGTTTCGTGCTATGAAGGTAGGATATGAATTCAAAATTTAGCAGAGCCAGCAAATCTTACATGAATGAAAACAAATTGGTCATGATGGTTACAGCATTCATAAAATGATGATGCAAGTAATATGCGAGTCCGCCGGATCATTGCATTGATAAGATGACGCTACAAGCAACACACATGTTAGTCTACGACTAAAGCCGCAAAAACTCCCGGGAGGCCACGATGTAAATTAATTTTTGAGTTATCTCTTTTAATAGACTATTTTCAAATTTAATAGACTATTTTCAACTATCTTTCTCTGCATTGCGGCGAAAACGCCACTCCCATGTACATTTGTCCATGAAAGAAAAGAAAGTAATGTTCATGAAAATGAACCTAACTAATAATGTTCTCTTTTAATCATAGATTAAGTCACGCATAAATGAACGCTACAGATCAGCTACTCACACGCCTCGAGCTCAATTATTTCAAATAAAATTTCGATTAAACTGAACTTCATGCTGAAACTCGCATCTCTGTAGACACCTTGACCGCAATTGGTGAAGCTGAAGTTCAATCTTCAACTCAAATTTAAAATCAATTATAGTGAGCGATTTTCTAAAACATCACACAGTAACTGAATCGTGCTTTCATTTAACTTAGTTAAACTGAGTTTTTATACAAATTGAGTTTGTGACTACTGATCGGTCAACATCATTATGTTATCCCCTCAGCGGCCACCGGTGGCGCACGTTGCATTGAGTTTGTGACTACTGGTCGGTCAACATTGTTATGAAAATCACCTCCGTGTCCACCGGTGACGCACGTTGCATTGAGTTTGTAACTACTGGTCGGCCAACACTGTCATGAAAATCCCCTCCGTGTCCACCGGTGGCGCACGTTGCGGTCAAAGAGTCTCACCTCAAGAAGCGCTGCACTAGGCCTCCCTTCACGGCTCCATAGCGCAGAAGGTCCTGAGAGTGCAGGTCCTCGATGCTCCTGAGGGAGGTCTGCGCGCGGGACGACATGAGGAGGGACGCCAGACTGGCGGTGTACACACACACCATCACACCAGAGAAGCCCCACACCAGCACTACCAGCGCTCGGGCCGAGGCGGAACTGCGAGGCCTACCCGTGAAAAGATGAAACCAAAATCAGCTTTAAGAAACCTGGACAGGAAGCGAGGTTTACCAGTGAAGTGATGAAAAAAGGATGTTTAATTCCAATCGAGCCTGATATACATCATCTTGTACATTGGTTTTTCAAATCCCTCATAACTAACACCAGGACGCACTGACGGTTAATCCTGGTCGAGCCGTTACCCATTTCCGACACCTGGGTAGGGGGAATTGTGGCTGAGTTCTCCCTTTTCCCAACGGGGAGAATTTATATATTTCGCACCTAGTATATGCCTGAAACTTTGCGCTGTTTTCAATTTAATAATTCATTATAATGCATTCTCTTCAACTTTATTCTACTTTATTCTGACTCATACTTTTATATTCTGTTTCATTCTATTCCACCCCATTCTATTGTATTTTGTTCTATTCTAATGCAAACTAGTTGTCTCCTTCACACAAGTCTCGTTCTGGGCCTCGTCGCAAGTACAACCAAATCTGCCGCACAAAACATGGAAATTTGAAATGTAAATTGAAGTGAGCCCAGGGAGCCCAGGGAGTTTCGAGTAGCATGTGCATTATTTAATCCTCCACCGAAAGCTCCCCTTGCCGCACCAAATTCCATCTGAACCTAATTCAATTCGATAAGGTAATGCTCTGTGTCCACATTGGAGACAAGTTCGGAGACATGGTAATGCTTTGTGTCCACATTGGAGACAAGTTCGGAGACATGGTAATGCTTTGTGTCCACATTGGAGACAAGTTTGGAGACAAGGTAATGCTTCGTGTCCACATTGGAGACAAGTTTGGAGACAAGGTGATGCTTCGTGTCCACATTGGAGACAAGTTTGGAGACAAGGTAATGCTTTGTGTCCACATTGGAGACAAGTTTGGAGACAAGGTAATGCTTTGTGTCCACATTGGAGACAAGTTTGGAGACAAGGTAATGCTTTGTGTCTACATTGGAGACAAGTTTGGAGACAAGGTGATGCTTTGTGTCTACATTGGAGACAAGTTTGTACACTAAGCAATGCATAAACATATCACAAATATCTGTCTCCTCCAAGTGATATAGTGTGAAATTTATCATTTAAACATTTCAGTTTCACACACAACAGCGTTGTGAACTTTGGAAGATGGTATTCTGCTGCTCATACGGGAAGGCTCATACGTATCGTTCGCTTTAGATCTTCAATAATGTTTTCATACGCAGTAATGTTCACTTGTGTGGTGTGAGTCACATGTTCACATACTCTTCGATGTATAGTGAGACTTACACAAACGATAAAGTTGATAGATATCTAGGTTTCCATGCATTCAGTATATACTTGAATTTCTACGCGTGCTTGATTGATTTATTGGCTTGGTTAAGTTTATACCTTAATTTACAGTCATGGCTAATGTATTTGTAATGAAGATTATTTTTACGCTAAAAATACCTGTACCTAAAGCTACTATAGGATAATTCTTTTTTATCGAGAGAGAAACAGTGATAATCATTTAAGCTTTATTTAAAAACTGAACCATTTTTGTTTGCCTTTTCATATTGAAGAAAATTCGGTATGGTTTTGTGCATCTATGCTCATGAAATTATTAATGTTAATTAAGTTCGATTCAAGCCTGTCAAAATGTACTGAGTGTGCGAGTAATGTTAATCAATAAAGAATCTCTTCACAAATTCCAGATGAATCGAATTAGTGATACTTTGCGCGTAAATAAGTGTGATTACGAACATTCAAGTACCAATGAGCAGTTGAGATTCAAATTTCTGAATATTTTCTTCACAAAAAATGAATTCAAACTCATAAGCCTATTTTCTCATTCCAATGTGAATCAGTTACGTATTCTGATCGTCGCTGTGTATTTTGTTAGATTACATACACTTTGGCGCGGCAATGAATTCAAAAGAATGGAGAGCTACGAAAAAAAACAGATAAATCATTGGACTCAACTTTAGCTACAATAAAGTGGTCAATAGCATCAAGTGGTGGCTTCTCGAGAAATAACTTCAACACTTTGACAGCGGCAGGTAAAATTGAAGTTTAATATTCAATTCAAATTTAAAGTCAATTGTAGTAAGCAATATTGAAGATAACAATCATTAACTGGATAGTGCTTTATTTTAGTTTTTATTGAGTAGTTTACAAATTGAGTTTGTGACTACTGGCTGGGCAGCAGCACAATGAAAACTCCCTCAGGGGCCAAATGTGGCTCACGTCGCAGTCAAAGTGTTGGGCCCAGAAATTACTGAAATGAGGAGGCCTGTACGACAACAGCGAGCGCAGGTCGGTGGTGTGTGCTCTGGAACAAACAAACAAACATCTGCATCTAATGATACTTATTTCCAATCAAGCCTGATACATATCACCTTGTACATTGTTTTTTTCAAATGCCTTATAACCTATGACTGTTTCCCCCAGTCAAGGCCGGTACCCATTTCAGACACTTGGGTAGAGTGGGAGATTGTGCTTTGAGTTTTTCCCCCATACCCAACTGAGAAAGTAGCCACCCAGCGCCGGGATTCGAACCCTCGGCACCTTCACGGAAGGGCGGGTTTTTTAACCGCACGGCTACGACGAGCACAGAGATGTAATTTGGAGATGTAATGTGGACTGTCCTTCTTCTGTCTACAGGACTCGTCATTCTGCACTCTCTTCCATGCCAAAATACTTCGTTACAGACCGGACACAATCGTAGGCCTTTCCATGGTATTGAATGAGCCCAAGCAAGGATGTTGCAATAACATCTTTTTAATAATGAAAAATACCTACAGCGTCTTTGGTTTTTCTCGAACTTCGATATCATCACGGTTACAACATTTAAATATCATTGATAGTCTCCTTTCCCGACAAACATTCCAATCTTCGTTGTGGTGCATAGGAAACACATAATTTTTGTAAAATTTCCTCAGGGTGAGAGTATAGGATCTGGTGACGTCATTAACGCCGTAGGTGTGTGACAGGGGCAATATGAGAGCTGCTATTGGTTCGTTGCCGTGACGTCAGCATTGCCCACGGTCGATGAAAAAAGCTGATTTGACCCTACCTTGTTTCTCCTACCGTGGCGTGCGAGGAAACGGCAACAGGTGAAGCAAACATGGCGGCCAGTTGGAAACAAAGGAATGCACCAAGTGGCTCGACAGCTCATCGGAATTCTACTTAAGTATTCTCTTCGGCATTTGCACTTTATATTCCTGCGGTATGGAACACGCACACCGAAACACAACACGAGGGTTCACACAGTGAAAATTTCACGTTCTCTAAAAATTTTCAATTTCGTTCACGGCGAAAAATTGGCTTTCAAAAACTGTAGCAAATTACAAAAGAGGCTCTCAGAGACTCGCAACCGACAAATTCGTTCCCGCGTACCTGCATCGCTGCGCGCACTGCGTGCATGCGCAGACGTCGCCTGCGTAGTCGCCTGCCGGTACCGCGAACTGCGAAGTCCCGCGCTGCTGGCAGCAGCAGTTTATTCTGTCGTGTGGGACGGCCAAAGAACGAGCTGTTTTATTTTTTACTGGTGTACACGACCCGTCACAAATGACGGGATTGGATATTTTCTTAACAGGATAGACAAATCTTCCAGATGTGGATGACCAATATATCCATCCCAATAGTATCCGAGATTAAAATATTCTTGTGCTTGTGCACTGGTGAAACTCGTGTCACAGATACGGTCATTGAGTGTGAAAGAGAGACGGGCCAACTAATTTCTATGAGATTCCCATAGTAATAACGTAGAAGAAATTACGCACTAAATAACTATTTTAATAAATTTGTTGAGACACCTGGCGGCTTACTCTATAGTGTTGATGCTGAGTAACTCGTACTCACGGTAGAGGAAACAAAGTAGGGTCTCACCAGCCCACACCGCAGCTGACTGCCTCACCTGCCCACGCAGCAGCTGACTGCCTCACCTGCCCACGCAGCAGCTGACTGCCTCACCAGCCCACGCAGCAGCTGACTGCCTCACCTCCCCACACAGCAGCTGACTGCCTCACCTCCCCACACAGCAGCTGACTGCCTCACCAGCCCACGCAGCAGCTGACTGCCTCTCCTGCTCACACAGCAGCTGACTGCCTCACCTGCCCACACAGCAGCTGACTGCCTCTCCTGCCCAC
>JACJUY010000155.1:294398-314918 GCA_014220935.1 Platorchestia sp. MABIK
TCCCCACACAGCAGCTGACTGCCTCACCTGCCCACACAGCAGCTGACTGCCTCACCTCCCCACCCAGCAGCTGACTGCCTCACCTGCCCACACAACAGCTGACTGCCTCACGTGCCCACACTGCAGCTGACTGCCTCACCTGCCCACTCAGCAGCTGACTGCCTCACCTGCCCACACAGCAGCTGACTGCCTTACCTGCTCACACAGCAGCTCAGCAGCAGCAGGAGGACGTAGGTGGCCACAGCACCCCCCCACACCCCCAGGCGGAGAGGCTGCAGCAGCAGGCGAGGGGAGGCGGAGGTGTCGCTGTGTCGCCTGTGCAGCGCGGCCAGGCCTGGCAGGCGACAGACGATACAAGGTGAAGTCATTTCTATGGGGCAAAATACACCTCCTCTTGTTCGGCTAGCCAATAGAACGGCTTTATTTCGAACGAACTTTATGACGTCACCATTGCGACATGTCGTTAGGCCAATAGTGGTGCCAGATTTGGGGCTAGCAGTGTGGCCAGATGTAATATGAACGCTGCTATCGGTTCGTTGCCATGACGTAAGAAAATTATAATATAATATCACAAAATTTCTAAATTTTAAGGCGAGTGTGAGAACAAAAATCATGAGGATTTCTTTTGAAAGTCACATTGTAAAAACGCTTAAGAGTACCTTAGTCTATAGTTTTTTCAGCTGTCAGAAACAACATAGAATTAGCTGTGTATTTGCTAGCATAAGAAACTAACTGTATTAACGGAAAATCTTTAAAAAACATATTATTTTAGCAGGTCCGGAGGAGAAATTCAAATTTGATTCCCCAAATGTTAATGGCAAATTAGCTGTCACTTTACATTTGAGTAAATCATTTACTTGCAGGTTTGAACGGTTCTACTAACTGTGAAATCAAGCAAATCGCTGACAAATTACCCCAGATCAAAATCTGCACGATTTTTAAAACGTTACTAGACTGCGTTAAATTTTTGAAGCGTTACTTGACGGCGTGGAATAAATTTAGTTCAATAATTTCTAGTTGAGCGTACCAATAAGCTGCCCTATACTTCACAACTACCATGTCCTAACCAGGACTAAAATGTTACCGTAGGTCATCCACAGCAACAAGTCAGGGCTGCCTACCGTAGTTCATCCACAGCAACAAGTCAGGGCTGCCTACCGTAGTACATCCAGAGCAACAAGTCAGGGCTGCCTACCGTAGTACATCTACAGCAACAAGTCAGGGCTGCCTAGCGTAGTACATCCACAGCAACAAGTCAGGGCTGCCTACCGTAGTACATCTACAGCAACAAGTCAGGGCTGCCTACCGTAGTACATCCACAGCAACAAGTCAGGGCTGCCTACCGTAGTTCATCCAGGGCGAGCTGAAGTGTACGAGCCTCTGGCGGTCGAGTGTGATGGTCAGGTCTGCTATGGCTAGATCCGCCCGCTGAGACGCGACAGAGAAGAGTGTTAAGATGCTTACTTCTTTAACACTTTAACGTCTGAATTTGAATCATATAACCGTTAACTACCATCATTCAACTAGCACCGTCATCAAGTAGTCACCGATTTCAGGATAAGGAAGGAACTGCCACTTGGCAATGAATTTCAAAGAACACATTAGGGCACATTTTTCACAAGGACTATAAATTTTTTGAGCAGTTCATGAAAGTGAATTTTGAAATCCACTTTGACGGTAGAGGGTTAATTCTGTACACGATTTACTCTGATGCAAATGCGTCAGACTTTCCGTGAAAAATCTTTAAGTCACACTCTGATCACCAAAAATTTTGCTAGTTACTTTATTTTTGCCAACTCATTCGGGTCTTTTTGTTAGCAGGTTACTGAACGAGCTCATTTCAATGATGGTAAGTTGTAAAGCGTGTGAGGGAAACATGATAACGTCTTCAATTCGTTCATTAATATAAATGGATTCATTACTGACTGGTCCTGTACCACAAGGAAAACACTTAATAGTTTAAAATGATCTCCAAAAAACGAGCTATTATATGAAGCAGCTAATAAATAAAAGCCCAATGTATCACGCTGACTGCGATACGACCCACCTTTGGGTCGTGCTTAAGTTATTCCTGCTGCGAAGCGACCTGTTGATAGGTCATACGAAAAAGTTTTAATAATCTTTGAAAATAATTGGTATTCAGTAGACCCAGGTAATTCTTGGTATTTATAAGCTTTCTAACAACTTTTGGATTTAAATTTGAGTTGAATACTGAACTTCAGTTCAACCCATCGCAGTCAACGTGTTAAACTTCCATTTCTCAAAGGAAGGCAATAGTGACCACAGTGATTTCTAAGAAAGGAAAAGAATAATCATCAGTCCATCACTACCTCCTCGACAATCTCTCCGATGAGTCCAGTCCACCGCTGCTGGGCGGGGCTAAAGTCCCCGTAGTCCGACACCACGTCCACTGAGTAGTTCAGGCCTAAAAGTCTGGATATCTCGAGGGCCAAGTCCACAGCGAGGCCTTCGTAGGCTTCTGGGAGACTGGCGGTCTCTGCAGTGTAGGCTTTGGACTTCATCACGAACGGAGTGGACTGTAGGAGATGTGGCACAACGCTCTATGGACTGCAAGGAGTGTGGCACATCGCGTTATGGACTACAGGGAATGTGGCACATCGCGTTATGGACTACAGGGAATGTGGCACACATCGCGTTATGAACTACAGGGAATGTGGCACACATCGCGTTATGAACTACAGGGAATGTGGCACACATCGCGTTATGAACTACAGGGAATGTGGCACACATCGCGTTATGAACTGCAGGGAATGTGACACACATCGCGTTATGAACTGCAGGGAATGTGGCACACAACGCTCTATGGACTGCAGGGAATGTGACACACAACGCTCTATGGACTGCAGGGAATGTGGCACACAACGCTCTATGGACTGCAGGGAATGGGGCACACAACGCTCTATGAACTGCAGGGAATGGGGCACACAACGCTCTATGGACTGCAGGGAATGTGGTACATAACGTATCTCAACATTCGGGGACGCGTGGGTACCTCAATGTCTCTAACAAGTTGAATTTTGTTTGTACAATCTTTTGGCTTACTCTGACAAAAATTGTTCATCTTGGATAAAAAGCTCGAAAAATAATTGACCCTACTTTTTGCGATGAACGTAGCATCTATTTATTACATATGGCAGATGTGTAGCGTGCGTTATTGTGATGCTCCTAAGAATATCACGGTACTACGACACATCACAAGCCCCGAACACATTCGTGTGCTCTTGCCTACTTCGGAAAGAGAGAGCGACAGGAGAGTGAGACAGCACTGCAACATCAGCTCGCTCTTACTGACGCTGGCGCCCACCTGCACTCGGGGACACACTCCACTCAGATCTTTGGTTCAACATTGAAATACATACAGCAGAAATTTTCCAGTGTTTAGTACAGAGTTTAAAACAGGGCGCATGTATTCCAAATGATGGCTGAGTTAAGGGATTTGCTCCTCATAACGTGCCATTCTGCTCTGTTATGCCACCGTGAGCGTACTGAAGAACTCTGACCCAGTGTTGCGTCACAACTCCACCTGCGTCACAACACAACCTGCGTCACAACACCACCTGCGTCACAACACCACCTGCGTCACAACACCACCTGCGCCACAACACCACCTGCGTCACAACACCACCTGCGTTACACCACCCACCAGTACGGTGACGACCCGGACAAACGTGCTGTGAGTGGCAGGCCGCCGCTGCGTTGGCTGGCCAGGGAGGGACAAATTCACACCGCCGGCCCGATCCCACCTGCAGCGGTCGAATGATACAACGTTCTCAACACGTTCACCGCGTTTTGCGGTTGTAAGCGATAGGTTTAGTTAGGCGGTAAGTAGCAGAATAGAGAAATCGACTTTACGGCTCGAAAACATCGATATCCTTCCTAAAAAATATGAAAATGTAATTGCACGACAACATTTCACATTGTATCAGTTGCTTTAAAAAACAGTTACCGAATGGTACACATGTGGCCCAATACGCGGGGAACGTGGTAAGTGCAGACAACGCTTGCACTGCAATGTTTGCACTCTGACCTTTCATAAAGGATGAAATTCACCGACACTGGGAGGGGGTTATGTAAGAATCGTATTGACATATATAGTCGAAATATTGCGTAATGAACCCTCTTCAACTCTAACGCCTGCTTACGTGGAACAATTCAGAAATTTTTTTCCCCAATTATTTCTTAATATTGTTGTTGCCTGATGGAATAAAAAGTAAACAAATAACCCCACAGCAATTGAGGGCAGTTCGAACTCACGTTTTTATATAACTCAATGAGCAACTCAATGCGTTGAGAATAGTAAGTCAATATCCGCTGTACGTCGCCACATCACAGTGACACAAATGTGCCTAAGTCACTTCTGTGGTGAGACAGTACAATTTGTTTAGCATTTCATTCGACTGAAGGATAAATACTAACTTTATTAAAAAAATTAGTAATTTGTAACTACAAACGGCGATCATGGTCTACGTGAGCAAGTTTCTTTTTCGACAGAAAAACTCTTCGATTTAGCTTAACCTGCCAGGCAGCTTCCCTTCACAAGCTCCTCTACAGGATCATTAAATTTTCGTATTTCAAATGACATTGGTAACCTATTTTACTAAATTACTCCTTAAGAAAAATTTCACGTTAGTGGTAAGGGCCGTAATGACTGCAATGAACAAAAACTAACATTGATGATGTAAACAAGTAGGAGAGCCAAGAAAACATCAGAGCAAGGAGTGAACAAACAAGTGAACAAACTCTTCACATCATAAGAAACGAGGATATAATTGTCCGGAACGTTGATTTCTTGCAAAAATTACTTGACTTGAAAGCTATTTTTTAGTTTTTGCGATGCCTCGTTTGTAATTGGGGTTAAGATTCCCGATAAAAATTTTGCAACATAATAAGTTGGTGAATCAATAAAAGATACGATGGGACGAATCGGGTAGTTTTTCTTGTGTGTTTTGATTAGCGCGTAGAAGAGGGTGGTCACGCACTTGTTTACGTACAAGGCCCAAAATTTAAAAAAATGGAAACTTCACTACCAAGACGTCCTTTATTTTAACAATTGAGATAAACGCAAATGCTACAAGCAAGTTTTTCATCAATTTTTTTCAAATTACTTTATAGGATGCTGGTAATTTGAGAGCATTTGGGTAAATGTTTTGGGAAAAAATTAGCTTTTCCCTGATGAAATTATGCCTCGCTCTCACCTGCCGATTGTATTGAGCCCATTTTCCTTCAGCTGCACGATGTCCATTTTCACATCACTTCTGGAACCGTCAGCGTCGAAACGAATGAGACCCGAAAATCCGTACAGTTGCACCTTACGATAAATAAAACAGTAGAAAATTTACACGCAGAATAGCTCTCAAAGTTATGATTAGCTTATCAATCAATTTATTTAGCTTCAAATCATTCAATGCCTTATTCTGGAATCTAACACAATTTGAATACTACACTTGAGAAGCAAAATGCCGTTTGAAATTAAAGAATGAGCTCGATATCCTTTCTTCATCCCCGCTATCAATTTCTCAGATTCTAATACTACGGTGATGGCTAGTTTCTTCTCTGGAAAAATGCGCTAAGAATGTACTGAGAATTCTCGGTTTCGTAGGCAAAAATTCACTAGGGGTGAAAGGAATTAATACCACCCTGTGTAGAGTACTAGTCCGACCACATCTGCAGTACGCTGTTTTGAAGTTTCTTAATTTCAACTACAAATGGCGTCTTCGACAGCTTAAACTCCTTTCCATTGAAAAAGAAAACGGGTCATCTAAACGAGACCCACAAATGGTTAAATGGCTTTCACGATATAAGACCGAAAGGGCTTTGATGCACCGAAGTTGATGGTCCAATCAGAATTAACGGCGAGGAATTATGAAGAACAAATTTAGGAACTCATAACCTTTAAATTGATTTGAAAAATGTTAAAACCTGTAACCAGCTACCGGAAAACACCTATGTGCTGGCGCAGTGAAACACATTCAGAAATCGTCTCGACCAAAAGCTGCACAAGATTTCAGAATGCTCCTGTCACTGCGTTGTATTTTTGACATCATTCCGGAAATAGTTTGAAATATTTCACGGATGAAAAGCTTCAAATAATTATTTGAAGAAATTCATTCACAATATTTTTCAAATTGGTTCCTGTGACCACTGGCCGTTAGAGGAAAGTTCTGAGCCAAGTTCGCGCTCACCGAATGAGTAATGAATGGAAATCAAAGTAATAATTTCATACACTGTTTACCCACTCCACGCAACAGATAACTTTGACAAAATTGAAGAATCCCAATTTAAAGCCAAAATTCCTGGTTTGACAGTTGTTGATGTCATGTGACACAGTATACTCGTTTTATCATCTCGTAGTTTGCTTCTAAAAATGTAGCACGATGTTGATTCACTCTATAGCGTTACAGTGACAGAAAGCTACATAAAAATCATGAATGTATTACTCCGCTTCTGCTGTCGTTGCAGCACCGAGCAGGTCGGCATTCAGAGGGTGCGGCAGCCATGCTGGTGCTAACTCATTCCCAGGAATTTAGCTTATTCGCATTCGCTTAAGTTTGAAATTTCACACAAAAGAGGGGTGAAACACACGCCTGGGAATACAGACGCTGAGATTACGAATTCATAAAAGATGGAATCCTACATAAATTCAAAATCAACTCTTCAAGGTATGTATCTATGTTACGAAGTTAACGGTATTTATGGGTTTTTAAGGCATAAGTTCCTGTTTCAAGTCGGTGTATGATGGGTCATATTATGAGAGTAATCCCAAGAACTGTTTCACCTCTTTTAATTTAAGCGACAGCGTCGTGTCAACAATATGTTGGTCAAATGTTACAGGAAGACAAATATTGAGCTCATTCGTTTTCATTTCAGGAAGAATGAACTGGTAAACATCCCTAGAAAGGTGAAAAAAAACATTTATTTTCAGAAAGACACGAAGCTCGATTTTACAAGCGTGTCTAGGAAGTCAAGGATTACAGTGGCAAGGTCTGAGAGACATTAAAATTTCGTGGAAATATTTAGCTCGCAGCAAATTTTCATGGAAGATTATCGATGGCGAAAGACTCATCCAACTCTCTAGCATGACTTGGCTCAGGTTGCAACATTCACTAACACGAGATACTTGAAATTGTACCCACCATTGTACCCGAGTATCATTCACCAACACAACATACTTGAGATTGTAACAATCACTAACAAGACACACCTGAGGTTGTAACATTCACTGACATGACATAATTGGGATTACAGAAATCTCTAACAAGACATCCCTGAGATTGGAATATTTACTAAGGTACATCTAAGGTTGTAACATTCACTGACAATACTACCCGAGTATCATTCACCAACACGACACACCTGAGATAACAGCACTCAATAACAAGACATACCTGAAGTTGTAACGTTCACCATCACGACATACCCGAGTTTAGTTCACTAACACAACATACTCGAGTATCATTCACCGACACGACATACTTGCTAGTACAGCACTCACTAATCACACACCAGAGCACTCACCCACTTGATGTAGTTGACGAGGGTGGCCCCCAGCGGCCAGACCTGGTCGGCAGCGCAGTCCAGCGGCACCACCTCGATGGCCCTCGACTTGTCCAGGTCGCTGAGCGCCTTGGCGAACAACTGCACCGCGTCGTACACCAGCGCCAGCTCCGTCTGTACAGCCGAGGGTATCTTACCCTCCTATATTGCCATTAGTATTATTTGAACTCCTAGTATGGTTTCTGTCGTTAATTTTGGTTCAGTAGCCCCTATTTACTACTACTCCGCTTTCGCGGTTCCGTCACAATATTATTTGAACTGAAAATATTCATTCTTCCGGTTCATGAGCCTTGGATATCGTTTTTCAGTTATTCTCTTCATGGGGGTAATGCACGTTAAGCGTTTTAAAACTACTCGAGATTTCACATATTTATGTAACGGAGAAGTGTTTTAGTTTTAGACTCAAAGGCGCTGAAGAAACTTCTCAGGCACAGCAGATATGGCATAAAATTTGCAATTCTTTTAGCATGACCGTTGCTCCGAGACGTTCTATGTGGCAGACGCAATCTTTGTGTGGAGCAAACGTTGTGGTCGTGTTATGAGGCTCTATTTATGATGTGAAATAAATTACTGTTGATTTTGCATTCTTATCGTTGTCAGTTCTAAAATATTTAATTTTTAAAATTTCTCTCTCCAACATCACACGAGAAGAACAGCTAAGTCCTCCTCAAATGAACTACGACAAATAGAAGTATGTTGTGGGATTCAGAAATTTTTGAAAATAACTTACATTAGCAATTTTACCTCCATGCAGGGGAGAAGAATGCAATGGAACGTCTCCATGTGAGATAAAAAAGCGCCCAAAAAAAGTTACCCCAGACATTGTCACTGATCAGACCATGGAAAAAGTTCCTCGTGTTCATGCCGGTTTTCCATGAAAATTTGAGTGCTGGAAAATCTTAGAAACATTATTTATGATAGATCATCATGCGAAAAATGAGAGATGCTCATTCAGTGGTAAATTAGTCATGCAATAGTTCAATATGCGCAGGTGAGCTGATAAAAGCAGCGCATGTGTTTAACATTGTTTATTGCAGTGAAGTAAAGTTTTTGCATCTCTGGTGGAAAGACGAAAGTTAATTTGTTCGCCTAAGTTAGCTCTCACGGGCATGGCGCTGAAGTTCTTGACGGGCAACTTGTCGCTGGCTGCAGCACTTGAGCTGCCCGAACTTTTGGTTGGATAATTCGAGTCAATGTAGTCCGGCAGTAAGGCGGATGACTGCGGGCTCACAGATGCAGGCATTTCAAAGATATTCGGCACCTCAGCAAAAGAATATCCGGCCACAATTTCCCCGCCGAAGATGTTGCCAGAATCGTCGAGGTCGGTGGACCAGTCGCGCAGGATTTGCTGGAGCGCTCCGTTGTTGAGGTCGATGAGGCGCAGCGCCGTGATGTTCGTGCCGCCGTATTTGAAGTCCTCCAAGTCCACGGTGTACAAGTCCTGCCCGGCATTAGCGTTACAACTCAACTTTTCAAATTAAATTTAACAGATTTAAGTTAACGGAACGTTTTTCACCCCTGAAATTTGATGAAGACCCAATTCTGTGACGTTGCAGTGTGGTAAGCAAAATTTGTTCATTAGTGCAAGAACGTTACAGCTGTAGTTTTGAAATTAAATTGAATTGACTTAATTTAAAAAACATTTTTTGCACCACGTAAATTTAGTGAAGACCCAATTTCGTGACATTGCAGTTTTGAAAGTAAAATCTGTTCATTAGTACAAGAACGTTACAACTGTAATTTGGAAAGCAAATTGAACAATTTAAATATAAGCTAACATTTTTCTCCACATGAATTTAACGTAGATAAAATTCAGTGATGTAGCGTATGAAAAGTAAAATCTATTCATTTGTTTTTTGTGTGCTGAATGAGGTTTGCCGGAATAAAAGTACCATAGAAAAAAGTATCGAATAAAATACTGCAACTCACTAGAGATGTTATGAAATAGTGATGGTAAGCAGTCATGAGCCCAATCTGTTGGGACTGCTTCAGGACAGAGTGGATCTTGGAGAGGTGAACGTCGAGTAAGATGTGCACCACACCCGACATTTTGATCTCCTTCAGCATCTCCCTGTTGAATGAGACAAATGCACGGAGATGAGTTAAAAGTACAAATTAAGCACTAAACTCAAGGTTGTTACAGTATTCCCCGAATATAAACACATAAGAGTATGATTCAGAATTTATCACACAGTAAAGACCCCTTATGCTAATTTAGGATTACTCAGAAGCCGCTAAAATATCTGATGCTCCTCTGGTAAGTACAGCATTTGTGTCATTTTTACTGCTCATCTCAGGACGAAGAGCCGCTCTCAGGCCTGTCGTTAGGTCCCAGATTCATTCCGTCATCGCCCTCTCCAGACCTCAGGACTCGCATTTCTAGGCAAGAAACTCTCTCTCTCTGCAGCCGACTGCGTTTCATTTGTGACTGATGGACTTTCTTTGTTGTTGAAGTTGCCAGTTCCATTTCATAGCTTAACCTTTTACAATCCCTAGGTACGAAATGTTTTTTCCACAAATGCCACATTATATTATATTTTTTGGTACAGTTTTTCCTCAATGTCTGCTTGGAACTTAACTGTCGAGCAGAGGTTCCTTTCGGTGACACGCTGTTGTCAACGCCAGTTTAATGCCATCGGTTGAGACAACAGTAATGTGAGCACAAGAATACTGACAATAAAAGGTTGAAATGAGGATAAAGTCATATCAAAACAACACTACGTTGTCAAGATGGACCTAATTTTCCTTACTTCATAAAAAATTCCACTTTTGACGTTCGGTGTCAGCCAGATAATAAAGTCGTTTTCTTATCAATTTCCCTCCGCTACATTCCCCAAAGCAATCAGCCAATGAGTTAAGGTCTCTTCTAGTTTGAGTTCATTTATTGTACCCAGTTGTTTCATTCTATTCCTGTTTTTTCACTAGCTTCTAAAACGTTATACAACTTCAATTATCCAGTTTATTGCACCGATTCCCTGTATTCATTCAGCGCCGGCTGCCGAGAGTAAGCTGGTTTTTTTAGATTTTGAGAGTATAATAGTGGAATCAGCATTGTGCGATTTTTTTTAATATCAATTGTAAAATATATTGAGGAGGAGGACTCTCGTCGCTCACTGATTAGAAGTCAAATTTACAGCTCATGAAGACAGGTGGTCCAAAATTAATAAAAAAGTGAGGAAATGTTCTCTGCGGCGCTTCTCACTTTAGCAGAGGGCTTCAAATCTGCGCTCGTAGAAGTAAACCAAATTTTGGAGTAGAACTTGAGTTGTCTATACTCAGTGCGATGAAATAAAATAGTGAATTATCCAGCAGCTTATTTCTGTAAATTATTACTCAGACATATAAATTTTTCTAGAGAGATGTTGCTTGACGTTGAAACCGCAGGCAGTTCAAATTATTGGGTATTTCAAACCCCCCTGTAAACCTATATGCATTTACTTCAAAATGCAGGTTCCATTTAGTGCAGTTTACAAAACTCATTCACCCCTCCATTGAGTGCTCGTAACGAGCCCCATGTGACCTCTCCTATGTGCTCTGCGACACCTACGTGTGACTGCTCTGGTTAGCGAGGCAGAGTCATTCAGAACACTCGTTAATCTTGAGCAAGGTCGATAGTTCGAGACCTTGGATTGCGAGCCTGGTGATTCTTTTCAATTTGAAAACGAAGTTAAGCACAAGACTCCCACCTGACCCGTATAAATACAGGGCGGGGCAAATCAAATGCTCGAGTTTTGAGAGGCGCGCAGCGGCTGTGGTGGTGATGGTAAGATGTGTGTGGTCACCGCCATCTTCCTGATGCCATCTTCGAAAAGTAAGCACACAAACGCGATTGTATATTTAGTCGAATAAAACAACAAATGATTCTGAAAGTATCGTTTTACTTTTCTTAATAGCCTTTCACAACACGGGCATTTGATTTGCACTAATAGCCTTTCAAAACGCGGGCATTTGATTTGCCCCACCCTGTACAACAATGTGGGATCCGGCATAAGCCATACAGGGAAATCACCATTGCACCCTGACAGTAATTGCATGTCATTGAAAGCTCAATGAATGATGTGATGCGTGAGAAATTGATTGGAACAACATGTAATTTCGAGTACTTTGGCTGCTGCAGGTAAAATTGATGTTTAATATTCAACTAAAATTTAATGTGAATTTTAGTGAGCAAGGTTGAAAATAACAAACATTAACTGGATAGAACTTTCGTTTAGTTCTGATTGAGTATTGATGAAAATTGTGTTTGTGACAACTGGTCAGTCAGCATTATGGAACCTCCGTCGGTGATCACCGGTGGCTCACGTTGCATTCAAAGTGTTACTATCTTGTGACGTGGTCA
The DNA here is from genome assembly GCA_014220935.1 of Platorchestia sp. MABIK. Taxonomy (NCBI): domain Eukaryota; kingdom Metazoa; phylum Arthropoda; class Malacostraca; order Amphipoda; family Talitridae; genus Platorchestia; species Platorchestia sp. MABIK. The sequence continues at coordinate 306,313 of JACJUY010000155.1, forward strand.
CTGGGGCCGAGAAGTTAAGAACGAGCCCTTTCACGGGAAGGTGCCGGCAGTTCGAATCCCGGCAGTGCCGCCCAGTGATTCTCCCCATAAGGAAAAAGGAAAACTCAGGTACAATTCCCCCACTCTACCCAAGTGTCGGAAATGTGTACAAGCTTGACCGGGAGTAACCGTCATGGCGTCCTGGTGTTAGTTTTAAGGCATTTGAACAACCAATGTGTTAGATGTTTTGTATCAGGCTTGATTGATTGGAATAAAGTATCCTTTGACCACGGACCTGTAGTCGAGGCCAGCAGGCAGCTCCCTGAGAGTGACAGCGAGGGCGGAGTCTTTAATGATTTCCTTGACCCTGATGAGACCGTCGTCGGAGTCGCACACCACCACCAGTTCCCGCCAGCCCAGCGCCCTCACCACAGACCTGTACGCCTGACACACCAAAATAATTCTTAAATAAGAGAACAACGGCAACTAAAACAATCGTTAAATGAGTGCACAACGACGACCGAAGTAATTGTTAAAACAAGAACAACAGCAACTAAAGTAATTGTTAAATAAGAACAACAATATTATGAAATTTAACTGCACTTTTGAAACGCAGGTCGGTAATTAACGTATTAGTAGGAGTACAAGAAAACAACGATATTCTTTTCGGCTCTTTTCCTGCACCTTCTGCGTATGAGCCTACCGTTGTAGCAAACCTGGCTGAATTGAGTACCTTGCAAAACGTGGCTTGTGAGCTCAAATATATCCTCTCAGCATTTGTGTGAAGTGGCACCAGATCGAATACAAAATGACAGTGTGAGTAAACTTACAACACTATTGAACTTAAAATTTTAAAATGGAAATTTTGAAACTGAAATTCTGTTATTGAGAGTTTAAAACTGAAATGCTGAAATTGAAATTTTGAAATTGAAGCTGAAAAACAAAATTTCGAAATTTAAATTGAAATTTTAAATTGAAATTGAAAAAATGTTTGTTTAAAATTTAAATTTTAAAATCGAATTTAAATTTTGAAAATCTGAATGAAAATTTTGAAATTGAAATTTCAAAATTTTAGTTTTGAAAATGATAAAACTAAAATTTCGGGATGTGGCTGACCGCGGCGAGGGTCTCCGGCGGAGGGTAGAGGTTGACGACAAAGGGCTGCCGGCGGCGCTGCCAGCGTCCCTGCAGCAGCGGCACCGCGAGGTGGTCGCACGCGGCCTGCACGCTGCTCCGCTCCCAATGGCCCCCGAATATCGCCGCCACGCCCGTCCGCAGCATGTTGCATGCTGGCGGGTTATGGGCGTGTTATTGGCGGTGTTGTCGGCGATGTTATCTCTAGTGTTGGCAGTAGTGTTATCAGCAGCCCAGTGTTATCAGCAGCCCAGTGTTATCAGCAGCCCAGTGTTGTCAGCAGCCAGTGTTATCAGTAGCCCAGTGTTATCAGTAGTCCAGTGTTATCAGCAGCCCAGTGTTTTCAGCAGCCCAGTGTTATCAGCAGCCCAGTGTTTTCAGCAGCCCAGTGTTATCAGCACCCCAGTGTTTTCAGCAGCCCAGTTTTATCAGCAGCCCAATGTTATCAGCAGCCCAGTGTTATCAGCAGCCCAGTGTTATCAGTAGCCCAGTGTTATCAGCGGCCCAGTGTTATCAGTAGCCCAGTGTTATCAGTAGCCCAGCGTTATCAGCAGCCCAGTGTTATCAGCAACTTAGAGTTATTTTATAGGTGCCTATGTGATGATCTACACATGTGCATGACTCATGCCACACGAGCTGTGAGTTACACCTCGCGATAACATAATGAGGCTGTTATGGCGTGTTTATTGATCCTGATGCAACTGTGATATCTCCCAGCCTTCATTTCCAGACCAGCACTAATCAGGTCTCCAGCCATACGTTTTTCACATCAGCTCACATCAAATCCCATCTGTCTAACAGGACTCCATCAAATTTAGGTTCCCATTTTGATAGACCGCCATCAAGTTCTAAAGTGTTATCATTTTTGAAGGTTGTCAACTTGTCGTCAGGAGTAATCTTTTAAATAGACAGTCAAGAAATTCCGAGGTGTTATCTTTTCTTCATGCGTCCTCAAGTCCCCAGATGTCCCATTTTTACAAGTTGCCACCAAGTCCTCAGGAGTCACCGTATCTGTAGACAATCATCAAGTCTTCATATGTCACCTAGCTTATAAACCGCCTTCGAATTCTCTGGTGTGACTTTTTATAAGCCCTCATCAAGTCCCCTTGTGTCACCTTTCTTATAAGCCGCCATCAAGTCCCCTTGCATCACCTTTTTTACAAGCTGCCATCGAGTCCTAGTTTATAAGCCACCTTCGAATTCCTTGGTGTAACTTTTTATAAGCCCTCATCAAGTCCCCTTGCATCACCTTTCTTATAAGCCGCCATCGAGTCCCCGCGCGCGACCGTCTCCACAATGGCGGCGAGGCGGCTGTGGGCGAGCAGTTTGCGGTTGCCGTTGACGGCCTCCACGGCGGCTCGGAACACCTCCTCCTCCCGCAGGTCTGAATCGTCGAATATCGCACCTGCCGCCACGCACACAAGTTGTTCTTGAAACAGGAATGTGTTTGGTCAAATGTCGCACCTGTCACCACACTTTTCTTTAAAAAGGGCTGAATATGTGTAAGTGATTTGCCATATGCAAACAATTTATAATAGAAAAGGGGGATATGTAAGTGGTGTTTGCCTTTTGAAAACTATTTCTAATAAAAATGACTGGAAATATTGTATAAGTGCTCTGCATATTGCGAATCATTTCGGCAGAAGTTTCGTTCGAAGTGTGTCATAATTGGAACCTTATGAGAGTCGTATTTCAAATGGCAGAACAATCTTTCACACGCACTTTCGTGTGTCGGTCTTGTAACATGTTGTCTCACTTAAATACGTAAATTTTGAAAAAGTACAATTTCTCAGTTGGAAATGAGGCGAGCCGTGTGACAAAACATGATGTGAGTTCTGCGTTTTCTTCCATATTTCTATTGGAATGGGCTTGGAAAGTATGTGATACTTTGAGTTTCTGATGAGTGCCGGGCAAGTTTAGCAAAATTTAATCAAAGACAAAAGTCTAATGGATAATAGAAGGCGTTAAGAGTTTTCCAAGAGATTTAGGCGTTCGCCGAGCATTTTTTATGACGTTTTGACAGTTTTCGATAAATTAAAACTCATTAGGTATTTCAGTGAAAAATAAGTCAGTAAGGCATTTTTGAAGTAATATTTTTATCGCTCTCCATATGACTTCAAAATTAAATTTACCTGCAAATAATCGTGTACTCAACAGTGTAATTAAAAATTCTTTTTAAATCGCGACCACCGCTTCATTATAACTGTTTTATGACTCTTTTTGAATAGCATTATTAAATTTCCTCGTCGATTAAACAATGTAGAGATAATTGCATTTATTCTGTTGCTCAACAGCAAGCGAGTTGGGCCAACACGCGGCAGTTGCGTTTTTATGGCTGAATGTAGGATAGTTGTTGTCATAATATCACTTAAGTACTTCTTATGGGAATATCTCTGTAATATTTCTTATGGGAATATTTCTGTAATATTTCTTATGGGAATATCTCTGTAATATTTCTTATGGGAATATCTCTGTAATATTTCTGACAGAAATATCGGATGAGCTACACAAGACGCTCCCCACACGTGCGTCACACACCAAGTTTACCTCGCGAGTTTGTGCTTTTTTTAAGCCACTGCTCCTGTTTTCAGAAAACCTAAAAAAAGAATTGTTTCAAATTTTTCCGTTTAGCCGTCAAAAGGTCGGTATGAGCCCAATTAACGCATGAGGCTATAGCTTCAACGCAATTTGTTAATGCAATAAGTTTTGTTTATTTACAAAATTGCATCGCATGGCAAGTATAGAAAATGATGTTTATATTGAAAAATTTTCCGGAGAACCTCGTTTATAAATCATACTTTGAAATGCAAACATTCTTTTTCTCCCAAACTGTACTTGCAATTCTACGAATAAAGAGACGGTTGCCATGACCTCACTCAATAACTCAGCTAAAAAGTCTCACAACTCACTCGTTCAGGCGAATTTTGCGATTCTACCAGTTAAGATCAATCACAAAAGAAGTAAATCATTTTTGCAAAATTTGCGTTCCTTTCAAATCACATTTACTTGCAAAATAAAATAATTTTTTGAAAAGGGTGTACATTTACTTGAAAAATAATTTTTTTGTAAAAAGGGTGTATATTCACTTGCAAAAGACAATCATTTTTGTAAAAAGGGTGTATATTCACTTGCAAAAGAAAATTATCTTTTCATGAAGGGTGTATTTTTACTTGCGAAAGAAAACCATTTACTGAAAAAGGGCCTTGACGTTCACTGAAAATAAAAATTTTCCACTCCGCTGAGTTTGGGATCAGTGAAACATCGGCCCATTGATACTACCAGCCCTCGCTCGGTGACTTGGGGCGGCGACAACTGCCTTCATTGAGAGCCTGTGCATCTAGAGCCAAGGTCTAGCGGCGGGGCTGGAATACGAAGTGGGGATCCAAGCCTGTAAGCTGGCGGTAACTTCCAATATTATTTACAAGTATTATTATTATTCGTAATTACCTACCGTGTCTTTTACAGACGCTTCAATGATAATACATGCGAAAATGCGCATTAAGTTTCTTATACAGACGCTTCTATGCCTTATACAGACACTTCTATGTCTTATACAGACGCCTCTATGTCTTTAACAGACGCTTCTATGTCTTATACAGACGCTCATATGATAATAGTTGCAAAAATACTCCTTAACTTTGCAGACACCCTGCGTACTTACACTACACATGAAACCTTGGAAGAATATCAATCATGTATCGAGTTCTACCAAAGATTAATTTCTCTTTAAATACCGAGTACCTTGTGACTCTATCATAAGCATTCAACAGCAGTGTGGCTTTTGGTAGCTCTCAGTGAACTCATTCAAGAACCTTACAAAAGTTTGCTCTCTCGAAGCAACTCCGGCAAGAATTTGATAAAATATTGTTCTCTGCAGCCAAAGGCAAAACGTTAAAATAATATTGTTGCAAAACATTTTGGAAAAATATTCTTGTATTTAGCATGCAATCGGATATCGAACGGGTTCAATGAAAACATTACTTTGAAGGTCTAAAGCTCTGTATCATGGAGCCTGGAATGAGACTGTCTTAAAAGAAACAGGAAACCTGATCAGTGCACATATTCCTGTGAAGACTTCAACACCACCAGCAAAAGCCTTCAGAAGCACTCCGCTGTGCTTCCGCGACGGTAAATTGGAATTGTATGCGCTGAAATGCCGCAGCTTTGATGTAGCATTTCTTTGAGTAGTCATGACACGCGCGACCTCTACTTATTTTCAGCCGTGCCATGAAGACGATAAAATGATCGTCTTGATCATTTTATCGTCTTCAGGAAACGGCTAAAAATAAGTCGAGGTCGCGCGTATCGTGACTACTCAAAGAAATGCTACATCAAAGCTGCTGCATTTCGAGTTCGCCAGGTGCACTGAAGACGAGTTTGATTTCCTAAGCAGTTCAGGACAGGAATGGATTCTTTCTAAAGAGACTTGATGTCGTTTTATTTTTTCGTGATTTCGAGACACGAGCAAGTAAGTTCAATGAATACTTTGCTGCGCTATTTCATTAAGCTCATTTTTCATAACGCTGAACAATTGTAAACGTATTGAAATGAGAATACATTTTTAGCGGAATTGAATGAAATTTCTGGAAACGAAACAACAGGTGTCTTTCAAAAAACTAAAATACATAATGCTCCTTCATACAGATTGGGTGTGTGGTTTTGACTAAGATGACAGGCGTACATACTAAGTCATGCGATAGAAGATGAAATGAATAGATTCAATATAACTTCTGTTTACCAGCCCAAATGAACCTAGGAACCAGAAGTGGATGCGATGGTGATCTTTCATATTAGTGCCAAGGATAATATTTAAACATTTTATACGAATAAAGTTAAGAACACAAAACACAAAATATGTTTGGTGTGTTCGAAAAAGTTCCTCACAGGAAAAGACTGTCTCAACTTCAACGGGTTTGACATACATGATGGGAATTTTAGGAATATTTGTCATGGTGGGAAGAGAAAAAGCATTTAAACTTTGTGTTCGTTTTGCTCACCAATTCTGACGACATCAGATTTAGCAGCTGCTCCTCCGACGAAGAGTCCGAGGAGGAAGACGGAGTATGTTATTCTCTCTCGCATTTTTCCTCCGATTAATTCATTCAAGGAAATCCAGAATTCTTTCTAGAAAGCACAGGTTGTTGCCCCTCTGTGGGCAGAGATTTCTGTCACTGAAACGGGGAAATTAGTAACTGGAATACGAATATTTTTTCTAGCGGGGGAAAAGATATTACGCAGACTAAGATTACGAATTTTTCACATGCAAAATCGTTTTTAAAATTTGTTAAATTCTATTTAAACTCAGTCAACCACGCGATGATTTCTTTTCCTCTAAATTCAGTGGAAATTATAAAAAAAAATTAATTTTGAAAATACCATCTACTCATGACAGAAGAGACAGTCTCAGCGAAGCTGCTGCCAAACTTCATCTCATGCTTTAATGGGCAAAAAATGTTACGAGCTTAAAAAATAATAATCCCTCTATGTCAGAGTGGAGGCCAAAAACGAGAGCTTAATAGAAGTCAAAGGAAAATTAAGTTTAATTTTTTCTAATCATTTATTCTAAGGGAATGTATTGGCTTTTGCAACTTCGCTCAATTTCTATAGAAGAATTAAAAATGTGAGTCGAATTCAGTCAACTAATTCATATCTCACAAAGAGTCGGAGTGATTAACAAGTTTTGTAAAAGGACAAATTAGAGTCGGCATGAGAGTTGGCATGCTCGCATGTGTGTCCACTTTTGCTGCCTGGCTACCCTGCACCACGTGGCGTGCTCTTGAGGCATTCATCCATCAACACGCAACTATAATTGCAACACGCTGACAACAGAACACGCTGCAATAATTACAGGAGAAAAATAGGCATGTGGTTGTCACGGTGAGGCTCTAATTGGGGCAGCTGAAGTAACTCATGAAAGTGTATTTTGTTTGAGTTGTGGGAAAGTTCGGTGATCTTACGTTGTCTCCGACTTGATCACAGCGTTGGTATTCAGGCCAATTTCAACAATTTTAAACAATTTAAACAATTTATTTACCACAAGCGATACAGAAGTAGATTTTACTTAGGTCTAATACAATGATCAAATTTCAGTTCAGCTACCTGTGGGCCCGAATATGTTCAGCGAATTCTATGGCATCCTACCATCAACTCTATTCTAAGGTGTACAATAATCTCTAACTTAATTCACTTAACCTAATTACCCATTAAACTGATCAATGGCTTAGTTAACAATTAGGATCACCGGCGAGTCACCGTCACAGCACCTACCCACTTTTCGTAATCGAAATTTATCCATTTCACGTACGCGCGTTAAACTTCACACCCACTTGTACTATATCTGAGTGCCGCAATCATTTATCTATTACCGTCTTCATACTAGGCTTTAGTTGGAAACAAATGAGTAAATGGTGAACGGGTGGTTTTCCCTTTTGAATTTGGTGAGTGTGAGGGGCACGGCGAGCCATAAGGCCTCTGAACAGCTCACCCAGCCGACGTGGACGTTGCCAGGACCCAGTCTAACTTTTTCGCCGGAACATGCCTGTTTTTCGCCGCACAAGCAATTTAATTACTTGGGCGGCGAAAAAACATGAGAAAAGTTTTGCCTGCGATCTGCTCATCAATTCTGAAAGTTTGGACTACGTGTCCAGATTCATTCCCGAGTCTAAGAGTAACACTCGGAACGTGTGGCCATATATCAATCCGCTAAGAGGCGTCTTCAAGTGAACTTTTACAAGCATTTTACAAGATATCCTCACAATCACCACTTGTAAAAGATTTGCACTAGCCACGCTTGACTGGGTTCAAAGACGAAACTTCAAATGTTTGTTATGAATTTGTAATAAAGCCCTTGAAAGATTTGTGCAACTTGATATTGAAATGGTCGTGAAACTGTTTGTAAACACACACAGCAGCGACCCGTACAAGATTTGTGAAAACTTTCATTGTCTGTTCATGATAACCCACCTCTATCTGTCTGTGATAGCTTCAAACTTCCAGCCTTATATTGTTTGCACTGGAAACTTTACAGTCACAACACTGATCATCGAACACTTCTGAAAGTCGCACTCAAAAGTCGCACTCAAAATGTCTCTAAAAGGCAAACGTTGAGTTTAAACTAAATTTAAAACGGAATTACTCAGGGATGCTTTAATGAAGAGTAACCTTTATACCATTTCTGTTGTCTGGTTTTAGTTCTAGGCTGCGTATTTTCCCTTGGTATCATATCTCTATTTCATTTATTTGACCATGGGCTTATCCTACTTGACAGAGACATTTTCTAATTACATCATAAATTTTTTATGTTGTTCTATGTTGTTTTCCCTACGGCCGCCTCACGGGGGTGTTGTTGTCGCTACGGCCTCCTCAGAGGGGTGTTGTTGTCGCTACGGCCTCCTCAGAGGGGTGTTGTTGTCCCTACGGCCTCCTCAGAGGGGTGTTGTTGTCCCTACGGCCTCCTCAGAGGTGTGTTGTTGTCCATACGGCCTCCTCAGAGG
>JACJUY010000155.1:315179-325181 GCA_014220935.1 Platorchestia sp. MABIK
TCAGAGGGGTGTTGTTGTCGCTACGGCCGCCTCAGCGGGGTGTTGTCGCTACGGCCGCCTCAGAGGGGTGTTGTTGTCGCTACGGCCGCCTCAGAGAGGTGCTGTTGTCCCTAAGGCCGCCTCAGAGGGGTGTTGTTGTCCCTACGGTGTGGTCACGAGTGTTGTATGCTTAAGAACATCTCTGTAACAACCTTAAAGGCTCATCTCCCAGTTAAGCACCTTCTAAGGCAAGTTATTTCAAAAACAAAGTTTTGAAACTTTTCCTCGACGTTGGCGAATTTCGATGGAACTTTGCAAAATTCTGTCGCGGGTATCAAAATAAATTGAAACCTGGATGTGTACTTTGCAAATGAAATTTATTAAATGAAGAGAAAAAAACACTTTTATTTGCAACATAGATGAAACAAAAAGCTTATCATTGGCTTATCAAATATCTTAAAGTAAGCGTACTTATATGCTACACACACATGAGTATCGTAAATCAGCTTTGGCAGTTTGTGTTTGTCGATATTCTATGAGAGTTTTGAATTGCGCACGAACTTTTGATTAATAAAAGAGAAATGTGCTCAACATCCTCAATCTTATCGCTCGCATTCAGCGACTTGAGCTGAAGAGCCGACGTTCGATGGGAATGGAGGCCTTCAGAGCCCGCGTCTGGAATGGCAGCAATTCAACTCGAAGCTACAACGGTGCTGATAACTGTCTGTTAGACTGAATGTATTCTCTGCAGACCAAAATTAATTTTGCAAATTTCCGACTCGTGCATTTTAAGTATGAACTCAATAGCCGTACGTGCTACTAAATGCTCAAACTATGAGTGCAGTAATCAGTCAATTCAGCAGAACAATCAATTTCCGGCTCGTGTATTTTAAATAAGAACTCAATAGCTTTACTGTACATGCTACTGAATGTATAAAATGATGATTATAGTAATCAGTCAATGAAGTTAATTTTGGGTAGAAGTGTAGCTCGCTGAATGTGCTGCTATATGCAGCAAATTCTGACCATAATTAAAATCAGTCAAAAAAGTTGATTTTGCCTGGAAGTGTGGCTCATGTGAAGACTTAAATACGAGCGTGATGTGGTCTGATCAGAGACAGGTGCGACTTAAAATGCCCGCTGTGGGAGCGATTTGCCTTAGCGCCGGAGAAGTTTTTTGAAGATCAACAGGCTGAAGGAAAACTGGCTGAAAGAACACTAGAAGGTGTCAGGTAAGCCATTACACTCAACGTACGTTGCGTAGGAACGAAAAATATTACAAGAAATCTTTTCTCGGGCCCGTTGAATATTTAAAAATATCATTTTAATTCACTTGTGCTTAATTAAGCTTGTAACACCCCCCCCCAATGATAAATAAGTGAGACATTCTTTTGTTTTAGCAATACTTGCTAATAGCGGTCACACGACAGACCGGATCAATTATGAATATTTGTCTGAGTGTCACTTATGCGCTCATCTAGTGAGCAAAGTGGAGTCTTCTTATATGACATTTCTATGGAAAGCCTCATTTATTCACGCAGTACAGGGAACAATTTTATATTAGAAAAAAATTGCAACGTCCGGTTCGTTTATTCTGTCTCTTTCTCCCCACATACCCACTCTCCTGTCATTTATTTTGTCTCTATTCTCATCGCATTCTGTCGCTCTTCTCATCGCATGCTTGCTCTCTTCTCATTACATTCTGTCGCTCTTCTCATCACATTCTATCTCTCATCTCATTGCATGCTTGCACTCTTCTCATCACATTCTATCTCTCATCTCATCGCATTCTGTCGCTCTTCTCATCGCATGCTTACTCTCTTCTCATCACATTCCGTCGCTCTTCTCATCACATTCTATCTCTCTTCTCATCGCATGCTTGCTTTCTTCTCATCACATTCTGTCGCTCTTCTTCCGCCAACCGTCTCTATTCTTTACTAACCTCACTATGCACTCCAACTTGACGTTAAATGTGTTTTGTAAATAAGGTTTACGAGCGGGGGTAAGAAAATTAACTTTGAGTGATCATTAAGATGTAATTCACAACGCCTTAGAAGTCTGCAGCAGCTCACTGAGTCTTTTTTACTGCGCTGTTCTGCCGAGTAAATCATTAGCTTTGGGCTCGCACCTCGTGTGAAGTGCTCAGAAAAAATTTGAAGACATTCTGGAGCCCTTGAAATTGAATCATCTTTGCGCTCACGTCGATCTCAGAATTCACCAAGAAAGATAAATTTAACAAAGAACAGTTTTACCAGAGAATATTTAATGACAGAAAAAAATTTAGAAGAGTTTTTGGAAAAGCTCTTGCTCAAATTCACGGCCATGAGAGAGTGGCAACATCCAAGCTAGCTCACTGTAAAAATGAAAGCAAAATCCGGTCTCAGTCGCGTATTGCTTCTTAAGACAGAAATTCGTACTAAAATAGCGGCGGTCTCCGTGAGCCGTGAACATGTCCGAAGTAACCTCAAGTGAGGGCTATGACTGAACTTCAGGAAAAAATTAGGTTCGTAACCAGCTTCATGCGCCATAAAGAAACTGAGACTGCGTCATTCGGTTACGACTTGTGGTCATGTTGTGTAATCCTGCCTTCCACAACTCGAGATTCGCGCGACGCACTTTCGCCATCAACTTTGTCACTTTACTGACTCTTGTGTGGCAACGTCACTTTTGTAGGATTGTTTTTGGAGCCGTGGTCATCGGCGACGGCTGGCAGCTTAGCCAAAGTTTTCGCCTGTGCAGAATTAAACGAAAACTTCGTTGCACGAAAACACGCAAAATATTTTCCAGGCCCTGGAACGCGCGATCAACGTATGCGAAAATTATCGAATGCCTCTAGCCACTTAACCAAATTATTTTACTTACTCCATCGCCACTGAATTTATGCAAGCCGTGGAATACTTCTCAAACTTATCTCTCATATATGCATATAAATTAATTCTAAATGTATATGTAATTTTAGATATATTTCCAAAATGAAAAACTTGTTCCTTCATAATAAATGAATGTGAAAACTTCACTGAATTTTGATCGAATCAGCTATAAATATCAACAAATCTCTAAGAAATCATCAGTCTCCATTTTTCATATTATTTCTCAAAAACTTTTGTGAAGAGAAAAGAATGGAAATAGGGAAAAGAATGTTATAAAAATATTATATACTGCATACCTCGGAGGACTTGAATTAGTCACAGCAAATCCCCGAGTATTTCCCATTTTCTTTTCTACCGACACGGTTCATTTTCGCTCCTCTATGATGAGTGACGGCGTGTTTTCTGGAGATTTCTCAATGTCGAGAATTACCTCAACATTTCCCTTCGTTCCGTTGATTACAAGGTCTATGAAGATTTGAATGTAAGGAATTATTTTTGCATTCTGTGGTGTTTAAAACGGCAGATTAATAATTTTCGTATAAAAAATTCTTTTAGTACGTTGGATTCACAGATGAAATTATGCATATTTTGATCAAAGCCTGGAAACCTACGCAACGTACGTCGCAATATATTTCACCTTTGAGTCTTTGACGTGAAATTCTAATCCCATGAGAAGAAAGATATTTTTTAACCATCAAGTCAATGCCAAACAATGCGCAGTTCATTTTTAACATAAATCAAGTAACTCTAGAGTTAGAAAGTTCTTCCTTTTTAAGTGTTCGCACCTATTTTATACCGGTCACGCTCGTCCAAATCCGGCGATGAAATTTTCCACCGTGGCCGAGTGGTTCAGAGTGCGCCCTTCACGGCAAGGGTCAGCCGTTCGAATCTCGGCAGTGCTGTCTTGTGATTCTCCCCGTCGGGAAAGGGAGAACTCAGCCACAATTCCCCACTCAACCTATGAATATTTCAGCTCAGTCACTCATCCGTGAAATTTTTAAAGTTACGTGGAGCATGCTCTGTTTCATAATAAAGTGTACTGCAATTGCATTTATCACATCGGTTCTTGGGTCTCCCTAAGTCGCCAGTAATGTTTGCATCCTCTTAAAAACCTGTCAAACTAATGCGTAGGGAGAATATAGTTGATATCCCTCTATGCAAATCTAATCTCGGAATTTCTCATAAGTTAGAAAGTTTGATCGTCGCGTACGCCTGCATGAATAAATGATGTCACTTGGTTCGTTACTTTTCTGATGCAAATAATTCATTTTGACATACATTTCTCACGAGCACTTGCAAGAGGAAATCAATCGAAGTCCTTTTGTGAGCGAAAGTAAGAGTATATAAGCTATATAAGCTCACAGAGTTTGTACTAAAGTAATACCAGGAAGTGCACAACTGCTAACTCAGAACAGTTTGTGCAATTTTCTATTCATTTCTAAACAGGAGTTTCCATGGAAGTATTCACATTTTGTCTCCCACGTACATGAAGGTGTAAAGTTCTTGCTTCTTATACTGAAGTAGCGAATCTCTTCAGCAAAAATTTAAATGCATGACCAACTTTGTGCTATACAGCTCTTGAGCTTTTATCAAAATTAGTGTGCTGACCTTGTAAAATATGCTTGGATGAAGTCTTCAGTGTAGAGTGCGAGAAGCTTGGCGCTCCAGCCTTGGTGTGCTAGCGTTGTGAAATTGTGGCACTCTCCTGCAAGCTGAGGCCTCGAAGCTCTGCTAAGTTTTTGCGAAGTTTTTCATGAATTCGTCATTTGGTCGTGCACGTTCACATTAACTCAGTCATTTTACGACAATGACGAAGAATTTGACCCAACTCTCCACGATTGTCTTTGAACTACGTAAAGATAACATACGTACTTACCACAGTTTTTCCTTGCGTTTTTCCTTCACATTCTCTTAGACATTATAATCTTCTTCTGCATAATGCAGCCTCTTTGTGCTCACAAAATCTACAATTTGCTGTTAAAAAATACCTGCTGCAGACGTACACTGTAATCGCGTCTCCTTTTCTGATATACAACAACCAAACTGTAGAGTTTAGCACGGACAACACAACACTCGGGCAATAAACATTTGATTGATTATTTTCGCATATACATAAAAATTAGAGTAAGTTGGTAGAACTACAGGTTGATGTACTCCACAAATCAAGTATTCTTTCCGTCCGAGACCGCTTTAGTCAAATGATCTGTGTGAAGGTTCTCATGATTTGCAAATTTGTGCAAGAGTGCAATTACTAATGTTCAGGGCTGACATGAGTCAATGTAATGAGGGGTGAATATATACGGCTATTGAAATGCTGGAATGAGAACCTTCAGCTATCACGGTTGTAAACTAGAAACATCTGAATGTTGCAAAAGTCCCCTCCAGTAACGTTTACCGAGATCAAAAAATAACTCGAAGTGTAATCTCGGCGTGGACATGCCGTCGGTGGCCCGTTTGTTATGACGTGATTGAGATTACCGCTGAGTATTTGCCTATAGCACTACATCAAGTATATGACAATAGCACTGCATCAAGCATTCATGTTGGCGCAGTAAAAATGAAAGGAGATTATGAAGTGTAATGGTGCAATGACGTGCCGCTGTCGAGCTCTCCCTCGCATAATGATGTTTGGACTCCCTCGCTCCATAGCAGCTAACTTTTTGCCAATAGGTGTAATACCAACGGTAAATTTATTGGCATAAATTCCACGGCGAAATATTTTTATGGCCATAATGACTTTTCACTGGCTGATTGACTTCTTTCTGCTCATGATCTCAAAGAACATTTTTAAAGCATGCAATAGAGAAGGTAATTCATTGCAACGTAATCTGAAATGGTAGAAACCAGTTTAACTTTATAGAAGCCGATGAATCTTACCACATGAAACGAGATAATATGAAAACTGCACGCAATTATGTTAATTTTAACGAAAACGACGGGCAATAGTGTAATTAAACTGACAGAGCGTAGCTACGCGACCAATAAGCTCATAGAGCACGTCTCTATATCAATTTATTATTCGAGGTCAATTTCATAAATTTTAAATATAAAGGTTTTACAGGAGATCGAAAAAACGAAAATTTACTTTCATGATTTTGAAAAAATACACTTTTCTGAATGAAATACAACCGAAAGAGATTGCAGGATAAAAATACACTACATTTGACATGACAACAACTCTACATCTTATTTACTCCTTGAAAACTCCATCTACACCAAAATTCTCAGATGAGGAAAGAAAGAGATGTTGCCTGAGAACACAGAATGACTGCAAACAAAACAAGACACTATACAGAAGCGCTGGCGAGTGCGCAAGCTGTCCTTAAAAAGTTAATTGCGATGGGTTAACACTTAGACCGCAGCGTGTGCCACCGGTGGCCACGGAGGGGATTTTAATAATGCTGCTGACCGACTAGTAGTCACAACCTCAATTTTCATAAATGCTTAATTAAGGCTAAATGAGGGCATCATCCGGTTGTTGATTGCTATTTTCAAAATTGCTTAATACAATTGTCTTCAAATTTGGGGTGAATATCAAAATTTAGTTTTACCAATGGCGGTAAAAGTGTTAAACTGAAGTTCAACATTCAACTCGCATCTAATGTCAAAAGTTGTTCGCAATTTCCTAAATACCAAACATTAAGTGGGTATATGAAGCGCCATTAATTTTCAAACATTGTGAAAATTTTCCAAATGACCCACCGAGAGGTCGTTGTGGAGTCGAAAAAATTAAACACGACCCATCGATGGCTCGTATCCCAAGCAATGAATTAAGGAACTTTGTCATCATCAGAGCAGAAATGTTACTGCGTTCGAACTCCCTGCAGCAAGCGCGGAGTTAGGGAAGCTACTTCTATGAGAGGCAGACATTGGTGATGTAAAGAAGTGATAGAGATAAAAAACTAAGAGCTTCATATCCCTGAGCTGAAGTTTATCTACAGAGTGAGAATGCAACTCAAAAAATTATGTAACATGAAGGCTTACTGTATATTTGTGTGCTTTTAGTTTTCATAGGAGAGATAGAAGTATTTGTCTTTTGTTGTGAACAAATTCTTTTCTCGGGCAGAAGCTAGACGTATCTACACTCTGACTGAGTTCTAAAATTTGTTGCACGCTGACCGAGTTGTAACTTACATTCTCACCTAGTTCTTAACTCCACCCTCACCGATTTCTTATTTCCTGCACGATAACCGAGTTCTTACTTGCATGTTGACTAAGTTCATCCTTGTTTCCTGCAGTTCAGTAGAATGGAAAGCGAAATGCACACATTCTGACGCAAGGCTTTCGATGAAATGTTTCAGTCTTTCTGCTATTAAAGAAGAACAGGACCATAAAATCGCTTCTTTTCTTAACAAAGGGAGTGCTAAGATGGTTATTTTTTATTTATAATTAATTGTTACCATAAGTCAATCCTTTTCTTAAAATACATTTCGTGTTTTTTTTTTAATTTCAAATGTTTTGCTATAAGTGAGTTTAGGAACGTTTCAAATGCGCAATATATATATAAATTATCAACTGACTTGTGTTTTAGATCATTTCATATTTTTGTTGTTTAGTTCAAACATAAAAATTTGTGAAGGAGATCAGAAGGCGAACATTTTTTCGGAGTGCCGTTTTGAGGCCACTGCTTGAAGTACTCAGCGTTGCCGAGCTCGTATTTCGTATCTATCGCCCTTGTCAACTCTAAACAAGTCTCGATTTAAAGTTCAGGCAATCTGTTGTGTGCATTCGTTGCGCTCGAGTTTGTCTTTGCTCCAGGAGTGAGCGAACTTTGCTCCCAAACAATCGAGGAATAACGCCCATCGTTGCCC
Source organism: Platorchestia sp. MABIK (assembly GCA_014220935.1). Lineage (NCBI taxonomy): Eukaryota > Metazoa > Arthropoda > Malacostraca > Amphipoda > Talitridae > Platorchestia > Platorchestia sp. MABIK. The sequence goes on from JACJUY010000155.1 coordinate 322,840, forward strand.
GCCTCGTAATTCTAAATGAGCGGAGCAATCAATTTCAAATTGGTCTCTACCGGACGGACCATAAACAAGTTAGCCCAACTTTAAATGGAAATAACTTTACAGTGAATGAAGATAATTTAATTGTGTCTTTTGTATTACGTGGAGGAAATTGTTTTCCCTAAAAGCGTTAAGTCACATTAAAATTGGTTGGGTCAGTAATGAAATAAATGGTAGTCGTAAAAATGTGAGTTGCACATGCATACCAACAAGAAAATTAAACCCAACTTGAAATGTTAATAACTCTGGACTAAGATATTTCAGTTCCATTTGTTGCATTACAGACAGAGATTTGTATCCTGACAACAAAGCTTTAGGTCTGAGTATAAATAAGGACCAAGTCGTTTGAAAATTTACCTTCAAATGTAAATTTTCAAGTGACTAAGCCCATCGTTATGCAACTAACAAAGGAGCAACGTCTACATTAACAACGTCTAAAAATTTTCTTTCTGTCAAATTAAACCTAATCCAGTCTGGCTTGACGTAGTGTTTTGCGAAAAATATTCTGATCCCGTCATATGCAGTCTATTTCCTGGAAATACCGTCTTAGATTGGTAAAGTTAAATAAGGCACAAAACAAATATTCAGGGCTTCAAATTGAGTTCAATAATCAGTCAGATACAATATTGTAGCATTCCGAATTCGGCGTTCAACTCCGAATTCAATCAGTTTTTAAGCGCACGCGCTCTAAAAATGCATTTGAAACTTTTTGATATTTAAAATCAAAATTGAAATTCAAACAAAATAGTTTCAGTTCATCTCAAATAATGGCACTTGAAATACCCGATGTTAGAGCAGTTGTAGTTTTCCGCATGTCCGGAAACCAGGAAAACCAAGTCGGGGATTGAAAAGCCAAATAAAATAAATAGGTTTATCTCCCTTTATAACATTAATATCCTCGACAATGTTCTTAAACTAAGTTTTTGTAAATTCAATTCAGTACGGAATGCGTTATCGTTACCAATCACCGACAACTAGTTCTAAAATTTAATTGGTTGGCAGACGAATTTGATTCGCCCACTCTATACCTGTACAGCCCAATGAGAACAATGACACCAAGCTAAAAAACGCCGGTGCTGATCTAACAAATTCATAAGGCAGCGCAGACGAGGGCAAAAGAGCCAGGTTTCTATTGACACAATACGCAAAGGTTGAATTTGGGTTGTAAGCGCTCCATTGTTTAAGGGTGAAGTTAAACCATTTAAGTCCGCACGCGATGTGAGGTTCATCGATATGTGTGTGGTTCGGTAAAAAATATTTACGTGTTCACACCACAAACGACTTCATGCTTCTCGTAACCTCGTTTCATGGGATTTGTGAATGAATTTAAGCGACGCACGCTACTCGTATCTTCTTGTCATGGGATTTGTGAATGAATTTAGGCGACGTACGCTACTCGTATCTTCGTCTTCACAATGAATTTAGGCGGCGCTCTTTTTATGATAACATCAAGAATCCATCAAATCGATGGCCACTCCTGCCTTTGAGGCGCTGTGAGGCCTGCAGTCAATTGAAGCGCAAGGATTCCGATGGAACAAAAGAAAGCCTCTTCATCTGCAATGCAGGCGAGAAAACAAATGAATAATTCTCGTTGGCATCCTGAAAATCTTGCATGCAAATTACAAACACAATCAGCGCTTACAAAATATGCGCTTGAGATTATGCTGGCTGCCATAATATCATTTCTGAGCAATTTCTGTGGTGTGTTTTGTAAGTTGAGTTATGAAATACACGATTTGATATTAAATAATATCAATTAAATTGAGTAAAATTATTAATACTAAATTAATACTCATGCCTCAATAGGGCAGGCGGTGGCGTCTGGGCGACGAAAGAACTTTTTATTTATTTTTCAAAATCCAAACATTTGCATTCACTTGTATCAACAATAAAAATATTGAGAGTACACGCTCTCTAAATTTCGAGGCTGCTGTTTCTGAGGCAAAAATGAAATTAAATTTAGGTAATTGCACTTGATTTTTAAGTCAATTTTTTGGAAAGATCACATTACATACTCCACAAAAATTTTGTTCAACTTTTTTGTTAATATGACATAATATCTAACGCAAAGAATTATATTGAAACCGGCAACGGAAATAATTCTTCGGCGATTAGAGGGAATCTTCTTTCGATGAGTAAGCCTTCAGTGACAGAACTTTGAGGGTACATTTCCTTCCTACGCACACGCGTGGGGTCGTGTGCGTGTGTGTCGTGTGTGCGTGTGTGGGTCGTGTGTGTGTGGGTCGTGTGTGTGTTAATCGTGTGTGTGTGGGTCGTGTGTGTGTGGGTCGTGTGTGTGTGGGTCG
>JACJUY010000156.1:10488-46874 GCA_014220935.1 Platorchestia sp. MABIK
GCTTACTTTTTCTTCCTTTGCTTTGAAGGTCACAAAACTACCATCTGGCGGTTTTAAACCTCAGCACCCTGTGCAGTTAATGTGCACCATATGGTACGATTCTTCCTTCGCAATTGTTCTTGAGTTAAAGTTGCTTTTTCATCGCCCATGCAATGACTTCCTGCATGGGCGTCTCAGAGTTCCACGGTTTACTTCGCATTCCCGTTTTGACCACAGCAATTTCCAAATCATCAACGGCTGTTTTGCAATCTCAAATTCATATTTATCACAATCTCAATAGAAAACACATTTGACAATACAACATTGATGTAATAAATTGAAGGGAGCCTAAATGGATGCTTAATCGATAAGTACAAGTTTACAATGACAAAAAACAAAAACTCGTTGATCTCAACGTTACGATCAGATGTCATAGTCCCGAAACATGTAAAAGACAGGCAGTTTCTGTCCTCTTCATGAAATCCAAATATTTATATAATGATACAATTTTGCACAACTTCTGTCTGTATTACATCTTCATTCATTGAAGCTCAAACTTTTTTAAGAAGAGGGAAAAACCTAGACAATGCAGGAAACAAATATTATTGCCAGCGCTTCTGTTATTGAAGTCCAATTTTTTATTTCTCTTAATTGAGCCTTTGAAGGCTTCAATAGGGGCTTATTCCATCTCAAATATTATCGTTGCCACGATCTGATCATAAATGAATCATCCACAATAGCTATGGAGAAGAACTGAGAGCTTTCGTCCTTTAAAGATAATGCAACATCTTGTGAACTTTACACTCCTAGGGGAAATGTAGGATTCCTGAGTTCATCTTAGATGCTACGTTAACCGTGTGTCTTCAGTGGCCCTTGAAGAAATGCAGCTCTGATCTACAGAATCCCAACTGCTGTTTATCAGTGAAGTATAAGTTCGTTCGTTTCTCATTCATTTGTCAGGCTAAATTTTTATGATGTTTTGCAGCTTAGAGCTTATAAAACCACTGACACAAGAATTTTTACTTATGTTTTTTGATGTGGGCTGCTTAACCTTTATGTTCCTCCGTAATATCTACGCTGTTTTTTAGTGTCAATTGTATCAATTATTTTCTTTCTTGCGCTTCATGGTAATGATCGTCTCTAAATTGTGTTTTTAAAGCCTAGGAGAGAACGTATTAGTTTAATCCTGAGAAAAGAATGTCAATTGGTATAATATGAATCAATGTATTTTTTCTGTTCGCAACTGGCTTCACAATTAATGAATTTTCGTGCCATGAAATGCATGAAAAATGAGCGAATAATTATTTCAGAAGCCATCTTGACTGGCAAATGCAAGTAATTAGTTTCCTGATAACTACCAATAGACGCAAGACAACTGAGCTAAAGTGAGCTCAGCCTTTGAAAATAACTTTAGATAAATAAATTTTTGGCCTTGTATTTGAGTATTTCTATTATGTAAAAATAACGAAGGTAAATAATGGACTCGTCCTTGCCATTGAGAAAATCAGTTTTTTCTTGCTATGATATTTGAGAGTTATGTTTTAACCACCCAAACCTTCCCATTGTCGTGATCCCTTCTTTCATTCGGGTTTGTTTTCCATTTTATTTCTGGAAGTATTATGTTTCTTAGAATCACGACTTTTCTTTTCATGAATCACATTTCCAGTAGGTCACCCCCGCTCACCGACAACGATTGTGAGGCAACGGTTCGATATAATTTAATTTAGCTCAATGAATATAATTCCAACTTCGTGAATAAATCAAGACTCTTTTAGAAATGTCGCATAATCTTCAGATGATGCAGTTCCAACAGCATAAGTAATTCGAATCTTCTTTATCATTCGATCCCCTCGGGGAATTCAATTTTTGTATCTATGGAAATTAACGCTCCCAGAAGGAAAATGTGATATGACGAGCTGAGAGGTAGGTTGGTCTTTTTTGTTGGAAAAAATGTTTTTGTTTTGTTAACGACGAACTTTTTTTGTTCATTGCTGTCCTCTTTCCAGCACCTCTGACTTACTTCAACTTTTATCTCGCTTCATAACCTTTTTTCTTAACGTACCGGTTCTATGAGCAAGGGATCTTGAGCGGGAACATATCATGTGCATAGATTCTGCATTCCCTTAACTTCATACTTAATGGTGCCTTCATCCTTTCTCTCTTTGAATATCTTTGTTATATCAAGGAAAATTGAAAATACCTTATTATCAATCATTTGAGAGAGATCTTGACATTGGCCCTACGTGAGCGTGTCCCAGAACGTGACAACCAATGCTGGGGCCTGTATTGTATCAACGAGGCAAAACTGTAAATAACTTCATTTAATTATAATACTTTATTTACAAGTTATTTAAACAACGTTGAAATCAACACTGACGAATTCTTAATTAAAATAATTAAATGAAGAGGCATTAGACAGATGACAAGAATGTGTTCAATTTTAAAGAAGAAGGCGTGACGATAGTACATTGGAGCTTGGAAAAGCAAACAATGACCCAGATGTAGATCGAAGACAGAATTCTTTAAGATAAGTTTCTCAAATTTGTTAGATACATTCTTTTTTTTGTCTCGTATGAGGAGCGCCAAACGTCACAGTTTGAGGTATTTTCAAGTCTTCTGTTACAAAAAAGATTAAATCTTGTACATGCAGATTGATTCAATTATAATGAAAATGAAATTTAATTCAATTATAATGATGAAATTTAACTCATTTAACTCGTGGCAATTCTTGCAGTGGATCGACAAGTTACCTGTTATATATACGAGCAAGTTCATTGATATGAAAAAAACGTTTATATAAAAAAATTAAATTTCCTGCACCGACACATGTCAGGTAATATATTCATTCATTTTAAAAAGTTTTGTGACTGAGCTTCTGAGCATTCACAATCTAGACTCTAGAGAGTACGATAAAAATATATACTGCTCTATCCATAGCAAAATTGAAAGACTCAAACGTAAATTACATTACGAAGTGGTGACTAAGTTTCTTGGCTTTAAAGAGTGTGGTACTGATTTTTTATGAACTGTTTTAGACGCTCAGTTTTAAGCCACAACAAACGTTTGCGAGATGCTGGCGTATTTACTATCTTATTATTGACCGATCGGTGACCATGTAGTCTGATTTTACCTTCATTTCTTTTGATGGGTTGCCATAGAAACTTCGCAACTTATTTGAACCCCAATGTTAATATTGTTGCCCCTTACATATTAAGTACAATCTTGTATTTTATTTGTAAGAAAGTGCATGCTATAGTAATGAGTAAATCTTTCCATTTTTCCAAACAATTTAATAGTCTTTCCGTTCCAATTCGTTAGCTATTGACCGACAGCGTTATATTATACACTACTGCACTGGTCTACATTCTTTTGTCATAAACGTAATGTGGACGGTTAAGAATGGGCCTGAGTCCTATACTTGGCTGAAGGACTTAATTGCGCGCTTTTATGGAAATATTTTGACCTTGCCGCTATTGGCATGCGTGCTCGCATCACTTCCGAGTCACTAAAAATGTTTGAGAAATTTTGCATTTGAATGATCTACTGTCAGTGTCTGCCAATAATCGCGCTCTTACCTATTCGCAGAATAAAATCAATGACTTTAACACGTTTCTCTATTGAAATAAAATGAGACCAAAGAAAATGCAAATCTCCGTTTGTCTTAATTTATGAAAGACAATCTTACTTCGCAGTATCAGTGTTTCGATCGTAATATCACGCCTGTCTTACTGGAGACTCTGAAGCTCCACAGACAAACTTCATTCGTGTTTCGTGCTTCATAGANAGCATCCATTTAGGCTCCCTTCAATTTATTACATCAATGTTGTATTGTCAAATGTGTTTTCTATTAAGATTGTGATAAATATGAATTTGAGATTGCAAAACAGCCGTTGATGATTTGGAAATTGCTGTGGTCAAAACGGGAATGCGAAGTAAACCGTGGAACTCTGAGACGCCCATGCAGGAAGTCACTGCATGGGCGATGAAAAAGCAACTTTAACTCAAGAACAATTGCGAAGGAAGAATCGTACCATATGGTGCACATTAACTGCACAGTGTGCTGAGGTTTAAAACCGCCAGATGGTAGTTTTGTGACCTTCAAAGCAAAGGAAGAAAAAGTAAGCGAATGTCTGAATGATAGAATTAACTTTTTTCAATGAGATAAAGCGTTAAAATGTGAGCCATTTGCATATTACAAACAATACAGAACTCCGTTTATCTTTATTGAATGAAACTGATCCAGCCTGTTTGTGGAGCGACTGTAGGGTACTAAGAGAACTGTGTAATGATCAGAGACATGTGTTCAGACGCTGTAGGCCTATCATACTACGAAAATAACCAAAGTTATTCGACTCAGCTGATAAGAATACTTCTCTTAATAACTTCGAATTGCTCCATGTAAACCGCGATACTGTCGTGATCTAAGCGTTGAATGATATAGATTAGATCAGCAATTATAGCCCATAACTCCTCCCTCGATGCCAAACCACGCCGTGACTTTGAGGAAGGAAAGTCGTTGTACGTTTCGGGTATTCATCGTCTTCAATGAAGTTTGTCTACCACAAAAAAATGGCCTAAGAGGTTAGAGAGATCATTTCTAAAATACAAACGGAACACAGATTAAAATATTGTGTAATTTAATTATTTAAAGCACAGAAATGAATGTCAAACAGTGATTGAAATACAAGACGACTTCCTCGTCGAGTTTCTAACGAATGAATGATGGCAACAGCCAATAAGGATTGTGCTCGTCGGCCTGTTTGAGTGAATGCTTTAGATTCATCCCGTCAGAAATGCACTAACACAGCCTCTCTCATGACCGTTGCTAGAAAGAAAAAAGAGGAATGGTGTTTTTTTACCACTTAAATTAGTGCTACATGAATAAATTAGGCTTAACATGTTACACTGTTGTCAGAAGCCTTCAAAAGACTGAGTATTGAAAATACTGTAGGATCTGTCACTGCCGTACATCTTGACCCTTCGATCCTGGAGCTCAGTCTAACTAATTGGCAGGATAATCGAAAATTTCTGCTCATTCACGTTAACTTGAGTACAAATATTACAACGCTCTCTACGAAAACCAGCGCTAATTCAGCAATAAATTTCAACTGCGATGGAATGACAGCCATCGATTTTCACAAGCATGTATTTTTGATGGATGCATGATGAGAGCAACCGCTACTTTGTTTCGGGCATAACTACAAGACTGTGCGGCGCGCGTTGTTGCTTGTAGGTGCAGTACGTTCGACTCTAGAAAATTTCAGTCACAGAAACCAGGTGCCTCCAAAATATTTCGAGTTGCTTAAAAGAAGAAATTTTATGAGCTATGGAAGTCCCTTTTAGACAATTTTTTGTACTTGATTAGAACATACAGTGTTTTTTATTTTTATTTAACTGAACATTTCTTATATTTTCGAAAGGTAAATTTCAGTCATCATGATGCTTTCACATGAAGTTTTGATAGAAATACCCTAAAACACTGATTTTAACTGGACTTTGTAGCTTCATTTTGCAAATGGAAGAATGTCTCATGCACTGTTGTTTTCACATTGGATCTTTCATCGTGTCAAAAGCGCGCGATGTAATTTATGTCTAGCATTTCCTTAAAATGTCTCTGCTGGAATAAATTAATGTGTTCGTCAAGTGACAGCGAGTGCAAAACTTTGACTCCCACTGCCAATGAGGCACGATAGCGCAGATGTCAGCTGTCACATCAAGTTACTGTGAGAAACATCGTAAAAAATTTAACCCAGCTGCTCTCCTCGCTGCCTCAAGATATTTCAAACCTGCTCTCCAACTGGAATGATCCGAACACTTTGAGATAGATGATCATACACAAACATGTGATATTAACATTCCGAAAAAAATCAGCATGGCAGAGATTAGCGAAGAGCTCTATCATGGAAAACAATGAAATTCATTTTAATTCTGCATTCACAGCACTCAAACGACTAGTCACTAAAAGAATAGCCTTATGGAGAAAATTGTATGAATCTGATATCTCAGGTAATTTCTCGATATTCAAACTGCTTATTTTTAATTATCTCTAGCTTTAAACATACCTCTATTTAAAAAACTCACTTGGTTTATTCTCTCCTTAGTGTGTAAATCACTGAATTTTACAATCGTTTACGAAATCTCTAGAAGCGTTTTAACCAGATTGTCAAACTGTTGTGAAATCTGCTATCGCTTTTGGTTACCGTATTTAGCTACACAGAGGAATACATATGAAAAGCACAGAACAGCTCTTTTCCGCCATGCATGGAGGACAGGTCAGGCGCAGGCGCACAGTTTTAGTCAAACGATTCACGTGCAAAGGCTCAAAAATGTTAAAGTTTTCCCAATACATTTATCATTTTTCGTCTATTTTAGAGTTCGAAAAGGTAGTATATTTAGGAAAGAATAAAAAGGAAGGATTGGTAATTACTTAAATAGTGATTAGACCCGACCAACAACAGACAAGCGCACCGGATGAGGCCCTAAACGCTGTGCAGTGAAGATAGAGAGGAAGAATTTAGATAGCGGCCGATCATGCACTTCAGAGACGGAGCTCTGACTTCAGATGGTCACGCAAATGGGAAAATTATGACGCCCATATTGGCAGTCAGCACACACCATAAATCGTCCTCGGTTATTAGCAGCATTCAAGAGATTACACTTGGAAGCAGTAGCACTCAAGTTATTGCCTTTGGTAGTCAGCACACGCCATTAATCGGCTTTGGTTGTCATGCAGCATGGAAGATATCGCTCATGGTTGTCTGCAGCACAGAAGACACATAACATCAGCAGTTATTAACGCGCAACTTACATGTCTTGAGGTGTCCTCAAGGTTCAGTAGTGTACAGATAAAAAGGTACAAGGTGTCGTGTTGATTGATAGATTTTGTCCCGAAAGAGTTGCAACGTATACCATAACATTTGTGTCAGGGTTATTTGTAAAACGANGAAGTGATTTTAAATTAAAAAGAAGCGGGAAAAATTTCACATTAAGCAAGATTATATCAACATTGGTTTATTGCAATGTGGGACGCCACTCAGTCGAATGAACAAGCTGCTGTGTTGTATCTTCGGCCAGCACTTGTGTCGGCTAGCACAAGTCAGCCGCGCAAAACAATCAATTCTCTACTCCTGAACGGGGTCACCTTTATCTCCCTTGTCATAAATAGTGAGCTGAACAGCCATCCAGGAGTGCAAACTGCATTGAAATATTCTTTGTTTACGAGTCACCTGAACCACATCTTAATTATAATTTTGCAGTTTCATCTCGAGAGGAGATGACTATCGTATGCATTGCCGTGTGTCGTGCGACGTGTCAAAAACACCCTGCGTACATTTTATACATTATATCATGTATATCCTAAAGCCAATCCACCACAATAAAAGAATGTGATTGCCCTAATGCTACATGCTTCTTAAAAGTCGATCCCTACCGCTGAAGGCTACATCAATTTTCATATGTTGGTAGTATCTTCCTGTAGGATGATTGTAATTTATACTACTCTTTCCGTGGCTTTCTTTCTCCATTTGTGTTTTTTCCCATTGTTTTTTCAAGGGGCTTGGACATCTCTAAGTGAAAACTAAGTAGATTGGGTTAACATTTGATATCATGACTATTTATTAGCAAAATCAAAGTTTCTATTTCGCCAAAATATTTAAAAGAACTACTTCCAAACAGTTTAAAAATTTGTGTGAGGAAAAAATGATAGGGTGTTTGTCGCAGTGTAAGGTTATCAAAAACTTTGCTAAATAGTGCTTATTTGGACACGATTAAGTCCTTAAAAGCTCGTTTTAACACAGGAGTTGCAAAGCTCTAGGGTGATAACACATAGAAGATGCAAATTTTCGTCTTGATTATAAAATTTGATTTTAAATTCGAATGAAGAATAATACCGTTGCACCGTCTAGAAAATCAGTTTCCTTCCCCAGGGTGAAATATCTTCAAACTAATTGAAAATTCTAAATTTCGTCGTTCAAATTGTCGTGAAACTCAATCAATATAAAATTGACTGCCCTAAGCGTGCTGTCTGCTCATGTAGACGTGCAGTGCTGCTGTCTAGTATTCTTTCCTCTTGTTTCTACCCTCAGTCTCTTCTTATTTGTTTGCGCTTGTACATGACGTTGGAGCGAATACTGGGTTGCTCGACCCGTTGCATATGATCTTAATTCTCCTACTAGCATCCAGATTACACGAAACGATTATTAATACTAAACTCTCGAATAACGTGCTGAAAGCACTATGAAATCAGCCAGAACTATTGATATACAATTATTCAGGTTCGTGATTGCAGAGCAGATTGACTCAAACCAATCTTTCTGTGACAAAACTATGTTCGATGACAGCTTTATAAACTCAATAAACTCAAATGCGGTCGTTAACAGAAGAAGAAAGCAAATCACCACCATCGATCACAAGGCACAGCGCTGAAACATTTTATCACTGCCCATTAAACACCCTACAAAGAATGGCGCATAAAAGAGCACACGGCTGGCCTTTGAAACTGTTCCAGCATGTCGCCTCCTGTGTACACTGAAGCGCCCTTAAATCAAATGAATGGACGTAAAAAATAGCGATGGTTACGATTATTACCTCGGTTGTAATGGTACCTGCCGACTCGAGGGCAAAATACAAGAGTTGATTTCACACATCGCGTGGGGACAAACATCACCTCTGCAGGGTTGAGTATTGCTGCAGCGCGGCTCTCGCAGCACAACTGCTCCATAACGACGGATAATACGGCTCTTTCTTATCATTGGAATGTGGTGGAAATCACTAGTCTCGCAATATGCTGCCATTCAGTGACACTATAAAGCCATTGCGCTCAAGTGGGGCATCGCAGAAATCATTAGCTTGGTTAATCTGACCCTTTGGAAGGTCACCACACAGTAAGGATACATCATCAGCCGGAACTCATGCTATTCGTAAAGCTACTGAATCATGCCTTCGTTCTTCTCACTTTTTCCACTTCATTAGGAAACGTTTTCCATGAGTGCAAACATTCACAGAAATACTTTTGTTCATTTAGCATTCCGCCTAAATCTTGTACACGTGCTTGAAGAATTCTTGTAACAAATTTCTTGCAAAAAGACGACTCATTAGAGATTCAGAATATCAAATCAAGACCTTTTACTGCAATATAATAGTAAATTTTGATACACTCACGTACGTTACTGTTTTGATCTGTTGCTACCCTAAACCACTTCAGTATTATGTCATAAGCGAAGAACAAAATTCGTGTACTAGGTGACAAGCAATAACCCGCACGAACGCTTGTGCGAAAAATTTTCAAAAATTAGATATAACAAAAAAATATGGCAAACAATAACCAGTTCCGAAGTGGCTTCAAACTGTAACGATAGAAAGTTTCAAACATGCAACAAAATCCTAGGCGATATAAAATCATGTGGCGATAGATGGTCCCACTCTCGGTGCAGCGACGGCTTCTCTCAGGGACCCTGCGGAGGTGCTTATATAAATCAGATATAACAAAAAACTACGGCAAACCATAACCAGTGCCGAAGTGGCTTCAAACTGTAACGATAGAAAGTTTCAAACCTGCAACAAAATCCTAGGCGATACAAAATCATGTGGCGATAGACGGTCCCACTCTCGGTGCAGCGACGGCTATTTTCAGGGATCCTGCGGTGGAGCTTAGAAAATGCTCTGGTTTCAACAATGAACAACATGCTGTAGTTCATCGGACTGAAATCCGGCGAGAAGGGCGGCCATTCTACAGACGTGATAAAATCCAGAAAACCAGTCCTGAGTCATTTTAACATCGTGGGCCTACGCTGAGTCCTGCTGAAACGTCAATCTACATCGCCGACATGCTGTTGAGCACACGAGAGTTATACGACATCGAGGATGTTACGAGTTACGACGGTACACTCCTTGGATTATTTGACTTTTTGATTGTTAAAGTGAAGGAGAATTTTTCTGTTCAAATACCTCCTTGAACAATGATTTTGGATTTGGCGTTACTTGAGAATTGGTGAACTGCCGAGAACCTCAGTGGATGAACTTCAGTCATTTTGATGGTTGTGCGCTTGGGTCACGGTGAACATCTTGTCGTTGATAATGAGAATGCGCTCTCATGACTGACCTGCAGCCCGACGCTTGAGTTAATTATTGACTGAGTCGTTGGAGTCACACACACACATGTTGATATCTGTTGGGAACTACAGGTTTATACCTTGTGGCACCTGAGTCCGTCTTTGTTTTTAGCCATTAGTCGAATATATTCGCGCTTGGTTCTGATTTCACGGGAATTTGTTTTCATGGAGACCTTTACTTTTGGCTAACTCGTTTTCTGACGAGCTTGGAGTTTTTGGACAGGATACCTGTGCGCATTCTTCCTTGTCTGAGACCGTCATGATCGTAGCCAAGCTCCTTACATCACCGTGCTGCGTCCGAGACTGCCATTTTGAGAACACCAAGCAAAGAAAAATTTGATTTAGGCATTTTTCTTCTTAAAAAACTGAAAAAATGAACCACATTAATACATTATTCTAATAACGCGCAATAAATAATCACTTTTACACTGAATAAACAGATACCGGTTCACAGAAGTGACGAGAATCCTTTCAGTGAAAAATATTTCAGGAATTATGAAATGCATTCGTGGCTACATATGCTAAACTTTGTTTGAAATATTTCTGTTCACCGTGTGAAGGGGAATTCAGACGGAGCAAAACATCGAACATCATGTTTCCAGGCGAAACACTCCACAAGAGCGTAAAACTTCACGAAGGGTCCAACTGAGCTGATATCAATCTATCGTTTAGCAGGGAAATAAATCGTGGTTGGGGCCTCACATACATCAGAAAATTGTGACTTTCTGGACGACAGAGTGACTAATGGCCTCCGCAACGCACCTCCGCAGCCCGATCACCGAGCGGAACCAACATTGGCGAGTCGTGACCAGTTAATCCGCACAAGTCTGGACAGGAAAAGTTTCACTTCGTTTTTCACACGCTTAGAGACTGTGTTACTCTTTCTAAAAGGGCACAGAGTATTTTTCTGTGCATCAAAAACACGTCTAGAAATTGCTTTCGGAAAATTTCGCAAGAGATGTTGATAGTCACAACAAATGTAAGTGTTCTTCGAATGTAGAAATTTTCTGCAGTATCACAAATGATCGAAGTAAGCAGCATTTTGCCAGCTATGAAAAAATCAATTTAAAAACAGGATCACCTTATGAGATTGTAAGAACAAAATGAACTGTCGTTCAAATTTAGTGGATTGTCAACCTGATCAACTTATGGTGTTCTTGGTGCTCATAGTGTTCGGTTTTGAACGCTCCTAGTTATTTACTTCTTCTAATGCACCTGTAATATACTGGACGTTAAGAGATTGTTCATGTTCTGGTGCTTGTTTGAACATGGCTAACCGCCTAAACAAAACCACCCAGCGTGCATTTATATCAGTAGCAAAGGCACTAACTGGGGTGCAGATTTAAACCTGACACAAAAGTTCTACGGGAAGCAGCCTGTGCATCACAAAAAAATTCCTTGTCTGCAAGTATAGTACAAGAAATAGGCTGGGATTGAGAAGGCCCTTCATAGTGCGAGCTCTCTCACATTGGTAGCACTGGGCTCCAACTGTTTGTGAGGTGTGCACAACACAGGGGAGTCTCCTTTCGCACCGGCTGTAACCTGACCAAACCTTCCAACTCATCAATAAGAGAACATTGTTTGAAGAAAGACCAGATTTTTAAAAATATAAATTTTAAAATTTTGGATTCAACATCAAATTTATCCGATCTCGGCATTTTAGAGTCGAGATACATTTTAAAAAACCGTCCGTCAATAAACGAATGTGATTCGGCGGTGAAACTTTCCATTGTTTGTTAATATTTTGTATAGTTTTTGTTTTATCATGTCTTTTTAATACTATTATCTTATATCCGGTTTATTCAGAAGATTTATAATTACAATGTTTAAATACTTCAATTTATTGTATTTCAGAACACTTAAGATGGATTTTTTATAATCCGAAACGTTTGTTTTTTATCATGATATTCTTAGCCACGTTGGTTTTCCTTTTTATCCTAAGACTGCTTCTTCCTGTCTGGATATTATTCTCCTTCTTCCCATACGACTTACATTGTACGCTACAATATCCAAATCCATTATTTCTTCTCTACAAGCCAGAAACACGAGGATATTTACTACAAACAATGTTACGTTGCCCAACAGTTTAGTTTATTTACCAACGTAGTAAGGACATTCTTCCGAATGCACGCAATGTGTTGAAAGAGGCTTCAACTCTTCATGAAAATTTGCTCAACATAAACAATGCATGTGTGGACGCTGATTCAATTCCTCATCGATTGTTGTGAATAAGTCTCTTATCACTTGTTTGACTGCAACGCGATTACCGAAAATCCATGGTGAGAAAACTTGTCTCAAGGCGGAAGGCCGGCTATCGCAAGAAGACCAATGAAGCTACTCGGGATTTACATCAGTCGGTATTCATTAGACTAAGCGCGTCACGAACGGGAAAAATTGAGAATTTCCGTCCTGTTATTCCGTAGCGGCGAGCTCTTGATGTGGTCACCCTCGCACGCGGCGAGTCGTTGACCACATATTTTCTGGCACGTGTCCTACACAAATAAGGCTCTGGATCTCTCTAATTTTTTTGAAAGTGACTTATTATGGTGTACTAGTACAGTGAAAATGAGTGTATTAATTTCCCGTGAATTCAAACTAAGACCGCCAGTGCTGATTTCTTCCTATCAATGCTTAAGAGCGTGACACGAAACAAATAAACACACAACGGTCATTCTTAGTAGTAAATTGTCATACATCGCTTAAATTGATCATTAAGTGTTTAGTACATCGGTACAGGGCTCATTAGGAAAGAGCTTCACACTTGACAGAGCCAGCACCTCTCAGAAATGTTGGTCAGGAAAAAAAAAGCTGTCAGGAAGATCCTCGCTACGCGTGTTGAAGGGTCATCATCATTATGCCATTATAACAACGGTTCGAAACCACTGACGAGACGCATAACTCACAATATAAAAAAGTTTGAAAATACATTACAAAATAAAGTGGAAATGAAAGATAACTTCATGATAAAAGGATAAAAACTCGATACAAGTGTTCTAAACTATCCAAATACATTATTCGAAGCATTTAGCCTACAAATATGGTAATATCAGGAAAACAATAGTCAAGCGTAAGGTTCGGCTGAAAATAATACATATTCTTTAAATTACATCAGTACTGAGAGAATTACAACCTTTAGACATCACCTAAGAACAAAGAAAAATTATTGGATAACTCGAATATCGGCAGACGGATCAGATTTGCAATGAAGTAAAATCATTGTTGAATGATGTGCTCCGACAAGAGAGCAGTGCATCATGGCAGTGAGTAGCACGAGCAGGGCTGAAAGACCTCTCCTAGTAATGCCTGCACACTGAGCGCCCACGGTCAGAAGACGCCAGCCAACTTTCTATTGAAGTGACGATGCTTGTGCTCCAAGAAACTTCCGGGTAAGTGTCCTATGCGCTTAACCAACCAACCTGTGCTCCAACATTTGTTTGTATTGTGTCGCAAGAGGCACTTCAGCCGTGAGGATTCTCCTGCTTTTGATATCTCCGAGAAGCGCGGATGTTTTTAGTTCTGAAGTTCCAGAGACCAGCAAGCCTCCCCTCACTGAGATGAACCAAGCCGCGACGTCTGGTTGGCAACATCTGCTGCACGGGGGCGACACTGGGACATGGCCTTCAATTAACTTTCACTTCCACAATGCCCATTAATGAATGAATATTTTCAACTGTGGACGCCAGCTGAAAAATTTACATTTTAAATAAAAATAAATTTCTACATCACACTTCATAAGGTTCGTCAACTGCTATAGCCTACATCAACTAGTATTCATTAGTTTACATACTGTAAGCGCGTCTCGAATAGACGCAATGAAAAAATTGAGCATATTTGTCTCGTTATTGTCAGTGAAATTGCAATAGCTGTTTTGCTTTGGAAATTTGTTCTGCTTTTACTTTCCATCCTTCTTATACGAGTCTAGCGATAGCAGCAAGCTTGCTTTCTGCAATTTCGGAGGTTTAAATCCCCCAAAGTAAATGGTAGGAAATGTCTATGCTCGCGCGTATTTCATTGGCGCATCATGACTTCACGTGACTGCATGGGAACTCCTACAGCGTTTTACTGGGTGTCATGAGATAAGCTCCCGCGTCAAATTGTGGTAAAGCGAGATTCTCGTAAAGAGGAATGACTCACCTCTATCCTATGTATATGCCTAGAAATATTAATTGTACTGCATATTGCAATACCAATGCAATTTTACAGCAATAATATTTACACAAATAGTCTACACTAAACTGTAAATAAGTCTCCAAGACCTTATTTTAGGGAATTCTCTTCCACGATGTGACTTATTTTTCTAGATAAATATTGGGACGTAGTACGCTGTAGGTGATTTTCCAAAATGTACGCGCTTAAATCACACTTTAATACACAATTACCGTGCACACAACTCGCTGTTAGGACTCGATTTCTATTGACCAATTAAGAGCGTTGGTGAAACTCTCATTTCGAATTGAATTGCATTGACCGGTCAATCGCTATCTTTGACAATCAGGAACATTAGTTATTGAAATATCAACCTAAAAAACCGTAGACTAATGCATTATACATACCCTTATGACACGTGAAAGAAACACATTGCAGACAATACAGTATGCAATGATTGAATTTGTTACGTAGACAAACCTACGCTTCTCCTAAGGCATTCAGTTTAGTGTATTCCGATATCAGTTCTTAATCGGATAATGGATTCATGCAGTGGGTAGAACCGACAAAACTCAGGGATAGGTTAAACTTACGATCCATTTTCCCGAGATCGCTGTGTACCTACTCTTCACGATGCAGATTTAGTAATCTATTCAATACCCTTCACGGTATATTGTTACAGCTTACTGATGCCTCAATTTTTTTCCTACACGGTTTCCTCAACTTGAAACAAATTCCATGCGAAGCAGATATCACTTCTCTTCTCATGTATCACTTTTTCTCGTATGGTGCCTGGTTCGAAGCAACGTATGTGAACTTCTTACTCGAACATGAAGAGCACTCCGTCTCCATCATTTCCGACAGTTCCGCTGAAGTCGTACTCTTTTTATCTTAGTCTATTATTTTCATTCTAGCTTCTCCAATCGGAAGGAACCTTCTAGTGTTTCAGCCAATACTTCCTTCAAAATTTTGCTTAGAGCTTGTCCAAACAGAAAAAGATTTGTTTCACATGTAATGCCTTTTTGGAAAATGTTCTAGGCTTCCTCACAATATCGATTGTTCCTTGGACCTATTTTCAATAGTAATTTCTTTGCCTAATATATATACATATTTTATATATATAATATGCAAGGAAGTATTGCCCTGCTCGATGCATTGATTTCATAAAATGATCATCACTTTGGTTTTTAGTTGACCTCTGATTCAATGGTAATGGATTGTAAGACAGTGAACGTGAGAGTATCCGCGACTTAGCCTTCTCCCTTCGACCCAAACAATAAACACGGTGTCCCATTTAGTCTAATAAAAGTCTTCAGCGTTTGTACAAATTCAGGTTTATGTTAAAAATTCATTTGACTATCTATAGCCGATTTTTTGTGGCTCACTCGAAAATCAAAATTTCCCATTAGCACCCATTCCGAAACAGTACTTAGCAAATTGCTGCATATTTGTGTTCATTTAATATATTCTTGCAAATTCGTTACAGGGGTATGCATTAATAGAATACCTTGAAAGTCGGTTAGGTCTATTTCATTTCACTTAAATTCCGTAAAATTTTTCTGTTTCACATTTCATGAAGATCTCAATGTTTAATGTTCAAGAACGAGGTAGTAAAATATGGAATAAAGGTACTAATCGTTGAATACTCACCATTGAAAGGATTTGAGCAAAAATACTACCCGGATTAAAGTATTAGATTCGACTGGCAAATTTTCGAAAATACTCAGTAATTAGCAGCTGTCATAATTTGCCGGAAACGTTTACAACAATCCTACCATGCATTTAGGCAACATATCTTCACTAACGAAGGGGGAATAAACATTTCGTATAAAGTAGGATAAAGAGAGGCTTTGAATGGAGATGCTTGTTTGAGGTGTCACCTTTAATAAGTGTACCACATAAGATTAGCATTGAACACACATTGCCCATGTCCATCGTCTCAACGTATGAAAATGCATTTTTATCCATCTCTTCTGCAGAAATGAAATATGTGAGCATATTATTTTTCGGGGATGGTTTAAACAAAAACGCTGTGGTCATGTGATATTATATCTATAAGAACTGCCAGAAACTCCAGTTCAGGAGATTTGTTTCACGGGTCGAGTACGAGACAAATTTTCTCTTCACTTTGCGAAATTCGCACAAACGCAGAGGCAGAAACTCTTGTTGCACTACTCCCCAAAGCCAAATCAACTGAAAAAGTATGTACTGGGCCGAATATCTCAACAACTACGTTGGTTTAAATAGAAATGCAGGGTCCATACCTCAAGGTCGTCGCAGAGTTTTTCAGGTGTGTGTTATTCATCCCCCGAAGGGACGGGAACTGAACAGCTAATGCATAAATGACGTCAAAGTTTAGCAAGGGAAAGCCCTGTTGCCCACACCTGATGTGCAGCTGCCAAATTACCGCACATTACGCGAGGCTCTCGGGCCCAACACCCTCAGACGGCAGTCAGCAGGGGATTAGAGTGGACGGCACTCATCGCGCAGCCCGGCCACGATGACTGCATAGAATTACGAGCCGCTCATTTTCAGCACCGGCCTCTTCAAGAAAAGGCTAGCCAATGAGCAAATCTCAAGGATTTTGCACAGAAAATTTACACTGAAAACAAAACTGTTATTTTTAGAGATTAGTTTCAGGTTTCTAGTCGTATATGGTTACTAATACGACCAAGATTAACATGTATTCAGCCTAAGTTTCCTCAGTAATTGAGTTGTGCAGATGTTACGAGATGAGTGACTCCTTCGCCAACTTTCTTTAACGGGGAAATCTCGGATGGAGAAAAGACATCTCTGAACGGAAATGTCAATAATATTACGAACAGCACGAGTATAATAAGAGACACAACATGAATATTAACAAATAATACAGTAACTCATAAACATGAAAATTTAAAAGGATACTCATCAAGTTTCAATCTCGGATTTACTGAAAGCTCCAAAAAACGTATTTCAAAGGGTTTCCTTGCATTGTGGAAAGCAAAGCTTGTTCATTGTATCAAATATTTAAAACAAAATAATCGCTATGTGATTTTCTAAAATATACTGATACGAATTACACCCTGATACCCAATAGCAATGCAGAAAACTTACAATAACAACTTTTTCTCCTTGAATTAATTAATAACTGCTGGAACCCGAATGTTATTATTAATATTATATAAAAAATTTTAGCCTCCCTTTACCACGACAAAGATGTTCAAAGAGAGGAAGGATGAAGGCACAATTTCGTATGGAGTTGAGGGAACGCGGAATCTATGCACAAGGTGCACAGAAACAGTAAGCTAAGTAATAAGTTCATAAAACAAGAAAAAGTTGAGGAAAAAAGTAGTAGGTGCTGGAAAACAGGACTGCAGAGAACCGAAAAAAGATGGTTCGTAACAAAACAAAAACCTATTCTATTTCAACAAAAAAAGAGCCTACCTAACCTTT
Source organism: Platorchestia sp. MABIK (assembly GCA_014220935.1). Taxonomy (NCBI): domain Eukaryota; kingdom Metazoa; phylum Arthropoda; class Malacostraca; order Amphipoda; family Talitridae; genus Platorchestia; species Platorchestia sp. MABIK. The sequence continues at coordinate 28,155 of JACJUY010000156.1, forward strand.
AGCTTGGGCCCTTACACAATCCCCCTGGGAGCGCTAATTCCCATAGATACAATAGTTATATCCCTTAAGGGGATAATGCATAACATGCTAGCGAGGGAACCAAATTTCGAATGATCCTCATACCTATGACATGTCGTTAATGGTCAACAATATCAATTTCGTTTTTTATCCCATCGTCATCACTTTATCATAACTTAAAAGAGACGCATATTTCACCATTCTCTAAAATCGTTACAGAATTTTTTCATACGAACACATACAGCGCTTTAACAAACCATATTTTCTAATGGTGACTGTCAAACTGCCCTATTTTCTTAGAAAGTTTCCTATGCACATCCTAGCTCCTCCTATAGAAGTATGTCTACCATTATTTTCACCAACGAAAAGATTCTTTCCCTCGAATTTAGGACTAGGGCTAGCAAAAAAAAAGAAGAATTTTTACAACTACGTACGTCCCCTCTTTTGGTTTACATTCTCCTCCTATCACCCTATGAGTTGCTATGGGAATTTATTTTCAAATCAATTTTTGCTACGCAATTAATAGGACCTTTATAGGACCTGAGTTCATGAAATTAACTTCACTCTGGCATTTCCTTGAACAGTCATCACGCGCGATGGTGATTTTTTTCCCTTCCACTGAGGCAACAATATACTACACGCTTGATATCCTGTTCCACTTTTTACGAAAATTTTTGTCCTACAAGTAAAACATTCATATTGATTGCAACTTTAGTTGATATTTTATCGCCTGCTTGATATAAAAATCATTCCCTTATTAGCACCCATTCCGAAACTGTCACATGTTGCGGCATTTTATTCCTTCATTAACTAATATCCTTACATTCTTCGTTACGTGAAGGTTGTCTTGTCATGTAAAACTTCGTCCATTTTCAATGGAAAGGAAAGCTAGGGAAATATATTTCAATTGATTTCTACAGAAAAAGATGTAATTTACGAGTCTTGTTTATGTTTTTCAACAGAATTCGGCATCTTCTGATCAGCTCTAATGCTGGAACTGGCTCGGCGTGGGGAATGCAGAATTCCCAAGACAACGCTGAGGGAGTGACAAGCAATGTAATTTTTAATGGAAATGATCAAAATGAATTTTCCCCTTGCTAGCAATTAAAATTAATTGCTCTGGTCATACTGGCCGATTTCCTCACGTTTAGACGGTTTTCTCATGTTATGCTATGCTTTGGTAATAAAGAAAACAGATTTGACGCAGAACACTGTCGAATACTTAAAAGAGGAATGCAGTTATGTTTCGAGTCATCTTTTCTATCAAAATTTTTCTGGTTTTTAACTGTGTCTTTTTAACAATAATTGTAAAGTAATACTGTCAAAATTACATGTATACAGTTAAATTTTGCTCAAGGAAGGCAGCCGTTTATCTAAAATATGCACAGCATGTAATGTAGTACAATTGATTGATTGATGATAAGAAAGTTTTAGCCACCCTTTACCACAGCAAAGATGTTCAAAGAGAGGAAGGATGAAGGCACCATGTAGTATGGAGTTTAGGGAATGCGGAATCTACGCACAAGGTGCATAAAACAATAAGCCAAGAAAGAAGTTCATGAAACAAAATAAAAGTTGAAGAAAAAAGTGGCAGGTACTGAAAAACAGGGCAGCAGTAAACCGAAAAAAGATGGTCCGTAACAAAACAAAAACCTATTTCATTCCAGAAAAAGAAGGCCTACATAACCTTTAGCTTGAGACCTCACATAATCTCCCTGGGAGTGCTAATTCCCACAGATACAATAGTTGTATACCCCGAGGGGATAATGTATGACATGCTCGCGACGGAAAATTGACTTTGATCATTTCTATGGTAAACAATTGTATCAGGAATAACAGCGATCTGATAGCATTCCACAAGTGTAACAAAAATATTCCCCGGGAATGAACATGATAAAGAAGTTCCCTCTCTTTATTGTTTCAGAATTAGAATATCTGATTCGTTTAGAGAGCGATAGCAGAGTCAGAATGAAATCAAAAATTTCAGTCTCACATGTAGGGGGGAAATTCACGGATAAAAAATGTATTTGCGCTCTATCGAGGCTCACTAAAAATTTCTGCCAGAAAACACAGTTTTAAACTTCAGAAAGGTGCCATAATTATTGACTTTTCTCCTGGTCTTTCATGCGGTTTAATTGAAAGGTCTCTACGACCTACATGGAGCCTTTGAAGCACATTTTTTCTTGAACAAAGTTGATCAAAGAATGGAAGTCCATAACTGCTTGGCTGCCATCGTTTTATGGGTCGTAAAGAATTAAGGAAAGTGACAGCAGAGCTATCGAAGGGCCATCCTCGACGGTGAGAATTGCTCGCCAACCTCAAGTTTGGCTTCAAAAACAGGAGCCAGAACTGGGTAGCGCTCCCGAGGGAGCGGGCACGACTCCGAGTCCTCAGCGCAAGCATGGGCCACCATTTGGCCGCAGGCATGGCTACCTCATGAGGGTGCGAGGGACAAATTATTCGCTACTTCACCACAAATCAATGGAGTCTGTTGGCCATCAAGGTGATCTTGTCGGAGTGCTGGGTACGATACTCCGAATTTTGCTCTCTGCTTTGCCCAGGTATTGTTGGGGAGTAATGCGCTTAAATTAACTTGTACTTAACTCACTTTTTCATTAGAATTTTTCACAACAGAACTTGAATGGGCGATAGCAAAAATTTTATTCTGCACTTGAACAGTTTCAAAAGACGACTTGGTTTTGTAGATTCTTCACCCATCAAAACAATGTCCAAGTGTCAAAATAGGTGCAGTAGTGAGTACGATTGAATAACAATAACAGCGAAAGTTGTCAATATTGAAGTAGATATTCTAAAAATGTAGGATCAATTTCTATAGTGGGAACTACACAGGTTTTATAAATTGTTTTATGAATGATTACATTCTATTTCAAAATTTTCTACAACCTTCGTAAATGTTTATCATTCACTACCGCTGTTCATCACACATCGATTTCTCTATATTGATTGATCATAAGTTAGTTTAAGCCTCCCGTACCACAACAAAGATGATATACGAAAGGAGGGATGAAGGCACGGAATCAGTGCACAAGGTGTGTTCCCGTATAGGATCCCCAGCGCATAGAAATAGTAAGTTAAGAAAGAAGATTGTGGAACACAATAAAGTTGAAGAAGAAAATCAGAGGAGCTGAAAAACAGGACAACAATGAACCGAAAAAAGAATGTTCCTTAACAAGTCGAAAAATATTTTGTGTCTACAAAAAGAAGGCCTGCCTAAAATTCAGCTCTGGACCTCATATTTTCTCCCCGGGAGTGCTAATCCCCAAAGATACAATACTTATATCCCCAGAGGGGTAAATAATCTGAACGAAGCGTTGTTCAGAAAGATTTAGCTGCGCTGTTTATTTTTGTCCCCTTTTTTTGAACTAGTCAGTTAAACTTCTATTTCTGCAAGTTTCTGTATCCTGCTGACGCTGCTCTTAATTCTATAAGATTTTTTAGACACCTTCCGCTTCGGTAAGCCCAAGTTTTCTGCTGCACGCAGCTCTCAGTTTTTGTCTGGATTATTCTTTTGCTGCGTCACCACTGATATCAACAGGAAACCTCGGTTTACATGATGCACAGTGTTCAGTTTTCCGAGAGTTTTCGTCTGCTGTAACATTTATATAATTCTTACTTCACGGTCACGTGGTGCATGGTTTAGTTTTGCTTATGCTCTTTCGGAACATTGCATTTAGCTTCATTAGCTTGTTATTAACCAGCAGACATCATTTTGTAGCGTCTTCAGCTACACTGTCATTTGTGACGTTAAAGAGTTCGTTCACGTTCCCTTTATTTCATGTTACTAGGTTCAACAATACCAGCCTAAAAAAATATACAAGCATAATATGCGAAAACACCAGCATAAAAAATGGGCTGATATTTTCTTCATGGTAGTAGCTTATCAAATTTCTGGGTTCCCTCCTTAGCTACATTTCTAAATTTGCACGAGTTATGAACACACCCGATGGAGTAGTTTAATCAATCTTATTTTGCAAAAACAAGGCTTGGTTTTCATTTTCTTCTCTGGCTTAGTACGCTGAGCCTCATTAGTGATTGCTTCTTTAATATTCATAAGCACACACACATGTTTCACCAACTTCTACAAAAGCCAAGTAATTTATGACATGTTGGCATTTTTATTAAAGAAATTTTCGTACATAGAGATATAATAAATTCCATTAAGACGTACATAAATAAGTGTACAAAAAATGAGCAAGGATATAACGCTCACTGCTGTGGTCTCCAATAACAAGTTTCAGGACAGCTAAATTTACTGTTCGCACTTCGCACGCTACAATAGCTTTAAGATAGGCAAGACGAGAATAAAATTATCATAGATTAATTTGGCTGGCGTTCATTTCTCACGGGTCTACTGACGTTAACTTGAGCGTTCCTGTTCATGCATGCGTGTTGAACCTAAATCGCTGCTCTTATTTCAGAGGCGCTAGCACCAGCACGCGTGTATTGGTGTGAAGGCATCCAGTCTGACAGTCCAGTGGCGGGGCACAAGCAATGCAAATTGCTTCCCAGCTGACTGCGAATGCCTGAGCTGGCGCCTGAAACCATCCTCGGCAGAAAGATTCATTTTCATCGAAGCGCTTTAACGCGAGAGCCTGGAATATTCAATGGGGTGCTGCAAATGGGGAAAAAATCGCGTTGATGGACACCTCTAAAGTCGAAATACCATCACTAACTGCGAACTTGCAGGAGTTCGTCATCTAGTTCAGTGAGATTGGTGTGAGAGATTTTCGGTCTTTTCTTTCCCCAGGCACGATGGAAATATACCTTTCACGCAGCAGTTGCACGCAGCAGTCACGCAGCAGTCTCATCTCTTGCGCTACTTGCTAATATATCATGATAACCCCAATTGAGCTTCTCACAGAAATAATTACGTCTTATTTGTTTATTATTCTCCGGTGTTTCTAGCTTAGAAAAATGACTTTGATAGTTGCAGCTGTCCACAGACTGAAATTTACTCGTATTGTTGTGCAAATGAGTCTAGTTTAGAATATTAGCGCTGTAATAGCACAATTAATCCCTTTTAACGATCCCCTGTCGGCAAGCTATTGATGCGACAAATATTTCGAAGCCATAACTGACTTACCTGATATTGTGAGTCCTGCTAACAATAAATATTGTCTGATCTTCACTCGTATATTTGCACCGAAAAATAAACACCAGCGTTGAATTTTGATGACGTCATCATAAATGTTGAAACACGTCAAACGTACCTTGCATTACTTCATGAAGGAAGAGTATCAAAAGCAATGTATAATGGGTACAGAAATTTTTAGTCAAATTAAACGAAAAGATCGAAGAATAACTAATCCACTCTCAAATTCTCTCAATTTAAAACAAAATTTGAAAAATTTGACACCTGCTCAACATAATTTCCAAGGCAAAAAACATCACTACGAAAACAATTGAACTCATTATCAGATAAAGTGTAAAATATCATGATAAAAAAGATAGTGGAACAATCTTCAACAATTTTTCGTCAACATGTTGAAAAATATTGTAGATAAAAACGATAGTGGTCCAACTCACAACTTGAATCACAGATATCATATATGTATATGTAGTAATAATGCTATTTTTAACGCTTACTAATGTTCCAGGCGTTCTCGACCACATGAACTTTTCAAAAAACAAAACATAAGAATTGAAATCGGTATTTGCGCTAGATTAGATTAGATTATTAGTTAGTTTAAGCCTCCCTTTCCGCAACAAAGGCGATCCAAAGAGAGGAAGGAAGAAGACACCATTTAGTATGGAGTTAAGGAAACGAGGAATCTACGCAGAAAGGGCATAGAAACAGTAAGTTGTGAAAGAAGATTATGAAACAAGACCAAAGTTGAAGAAGAAAGTAGTAGGAGCTGAAAAACAGAACAGCAGTGAACCGAAGCCTACCTAACTCTCAGCTCGGGCCCTCACATTGTCCCCCTGGGAGCGCCAATTCCCATAGATACAATAAGGCATTTGCGCAAGCACTAGTTGGCCTGGCTCATTTAATACGGCCTACCACCTCAGATGTAATAAATCAGCATACGAGTATTACTCTCGAAGTTCTACCTTTACCGCATTTGAGGAGTTCCACATAAATGGTTCGAAACAAAGCTGAGTAATGGGAAGCAGAACGTTGCCATTGGTGTTGTAAGACCGAAACTACTGAATGTTTGCCATGGAGTTCCCCAAGGATCTGTCCTGGGACTTTTTCTATTTTTGATCATCATTAATAATGTAGTTAAGCGTGTGTATATCATTTTAAAATTCATTCTGCTTGCTGACGATACCACACTTTATATAATATTCTAAATCAAAACCAACTTTTATCATGGTACAAAAAAGTAGCGATCAACTTAATGTTTCAGTGAGACCAAAAGCGAATATAATATGTATCATTATCGATAAAACAACGTATATCTTACATTAGAGAACAAAAGTTAGTGCAAGTCTCCTCCAACCAAAACAAATATGACCCAATGAGAAGAAGGAGGAAAATACCATTTAGCGTATAATTAAGGGAATGGGGAATATATACTCAAGGTATGTTCACTCGCAAAATTACCTGCGCGAAGAAACAGCAAGGTAAGGAGGAAGTTTTTGACTTGAGATAAAATTTGAAGAAGAGAGTTATAGGTACTGACAAACAGAACAGCAGTATACGGAAAAATAATGGTCCGTAAAGATGGCCTTCAGATGCAACAAAAACCGATTCTATTATAATAAAACGAAGGCCAACAGAACTCTCAGTTTGCAATCTCACATTTTCTTCCTAGGAGTGTTAATTCCTATACACATATACAATAGCTGTATCTCTCGATGCTAAAATGTGGGAAAAGGAATTAATGCACATGGTGTATTCCCACACAGGATACCCTGCGCATAAAAACAACAAGTTTGGGAAGGAAGAGGGGGAAAAGGCGAAAATGAGATAGCGGTGAAAATATAAAAACTGGTAGAAGTAAAGTGGTCACGAAAAGTAGAAGAATCAAAGAGCTAGCCATAGCTGGGGGTAACCAAACGGGATCTCTCCTGCTGGGTGCCAGTCCCCATTGCATGGGATATACAAACTCAACTAAACTGAACCAATTGCTTGTCTTATAACCTGAGGGTGATCGAGCAGGAGTTCGCAGTTTGGACACATCGGCTTCTTTTCGAAAGAGAACGGAAAAGGAAAACTCAGGCCGGCAAAACTTCGAAGTTGATACTTGGCGTTACAATCACAACGATTGCTGCTAAACGTTCGGCAGGTAGCTTGCAAATTCTCTAAGGGATTCCGAATCCAAATAGGTTACGAAGTATAATAGACACTGTTAGCATGCTCATTTGAGAGAAGTCAAGCAATCCTACCTATCTCTTTAGTGTTACAAAGTCCCCCAAGATACTTCGAAAATAAAACCACATCAGCACACCTCTCTTGTGAAAAGAATTCCCTAGAAATCTCATTTGAAAATTAAATGTTTAATAAATAAAAGTACAAAGAGACAAGTATTAAAGGAAATTATTATCTTGCCTAAGAAAGTTAATGAGTAGAAATTTTTCAAACACATTTACTCAAACGTTTTTTATAAGATTTTGATTTCCTTGTGAGTACTTGTTTCTTTGTACTTATAAGAGTATTTATTATCCGGATTTGCACAAAGCAAAACATTTATATGCATCCAAGATTGAGTGGTGTTCTAAATTTCACTTGAAAAACATTAGGTTGAGGCTTGAAGGCGTAAAGTCCATTTTAGGATAACTAAGGCACGCTTTGAAGCTGTGCCTGCTCATCCCAACGGAAAGCTGACGAAGACAAGGCTCGGGGCATGGCTCAAGTGACGCTTTTTCGATTGAGTTGAACTTTAGTAAGCTGCTCGTGACGCGGGAAATTTGCGCGTGCGGAGTTCGAGGTCTACAGGTATGATATGGGGTATAATTTTGGCGACATTTTTCGCAGTTCAGTTGTGTTGGAAAACTAAGTACATCCTTGAGTGAACACATTATACTCATACCATCCACATCAGTTAGGATTTTCATTGAAGACATGTATGAGACTTTTATCGGAAATGAAGGTTTTCGGTTTAAAATTTTCGCACTTTTTGCAGCGGAACTTGAGAAATTTTAGCGTCCTGCATCAACACCATTCGTTTAATTCTATTTTCATCAAACGTTCAAGCTTTAGAGAGATATGACAACGAAAAATTTAGGTGAGTTCGTGAGCCAAACACAGAGAACTTTAATTCGATTTTGAAAGGCTTATTACACGCGAAACTGAATGTCTGCACAAATGAGATTTACTCAATTTCGAACAACGCAAGTGTTAAAATAAGGTAGCATTGCAGACGCAGGCGGAGTAGCTTGCGGTGACTGACCTCCACATCAAACGCAAACAGTTTAAGCGAGAGGCACGCATGTGAAAGCTGCCCACATGTTCTCACTGATGTTTCTCTACAGTAGACTGATCAATTGAGTCTTGATGCCTCGAGTACGCTCGACTCGAAACTTTAGGGACGGAAAACTTGGATCTCTTGATTGACTTCTCTCTCTAACTCCGTAACTACAGCGCTCTGCATTCTCTACCAGCTCTCCGCATGCTAAATGAAGTTGCCAAACGTTCGAGCATTTTTCAATTTTTCCAGTCTTACGGTCTTACCCTTGGTACTTAGCTCGTTTCTGGTGAGATTTGAATATCTTGCACGTCTTCTCATTACGTCTCACTTGACAATCGTTAAGCCTAAGAGTTCTGTAGAGTAACTTTGATTCGTTTTTACACTTAAAACGATGCTAAATGGTTAGGAATATACTCCTTGGTCCAGAACACACTTCCTGGTCTAGAATACACTCCGTGATCCCGAATACACATCATTGTCTAGAATATACTTTGTGGTGCTGAAAAAATTTCGCGACCTTAAATACACTCACCATTGCGAGTTACGGAGGTGAGAGAATGAAGCAAAATTGAGTTAGAAATAAAACAAAAAACACAAAATTACTTAGCCCTACGTCTAAAAATATGCTCTTCAAAATAAATCCAATACCCAATAATTTTTGAAAGAGTGATAATGAAGCTGTTCTCACGAGAACGATGTCATGATCAGTGTTGTCTTGAAGAACTCAACAGTAGTTTTGAATGATTTACGTTTTACCTACAAATTTAACGCCAGGCCGTTGAGAATTTTAATGTTTTAGTAGCAAGTTAATTTTTGTTTTTTTGGTAATTGTTTCTCAGAGCAAGATTCCAGAGTAATCATTTGCGTACACTAACTTGAATTTCTACCATATATTAACAACTTTGCGGGGAATTTCAGAACGTTCTTTCCACTTAGAACTCTATCTATATCTTATGCCCCGAAACTGTCCAGGATGTTCTAGAGAACGTTAAGACTAAATCCCTTATTTCCCACGAGTGATGTAAATCATTGGCAATATTTTGCAGAAGGAATCGCTGCTGTCAGGATTTATAGCTCACTTCTGCTGCCGGGGCGAAAAAAACATCCCTGTTGCAATATTCGTGGCGTTGCGGTACCGAAAGATTATCGGCTGCCGCCCTTTCCGCACGGCAGCAGCGAGATTATGAGGGCCCAATGCAGAACCTTACGGCACTACACATAGCGCTTCCAAAACACTTATGAGCAAATTCTCCAATTCTCATGAGGTAGCATTTAATTGCACTTGAGAATTATTCCCTTGCTGCAATCATTTATACTCGTGAAAAATTATATGCAAATTTGCCGTTGTAAATTATTCATTTATCATACCAAATTTAGCTGGGAGTTATTAATCCTACGCGTGTACATTTGCCACTGAATTTTCGATGCAGAATGTGCCAACTGCATTGTGAGTATAATATTCACCATCATAATAATTAGACATTGAGCCGCCTGACTTATAAGACTTCAATAGAGCTCAATCAGTTGTAGTGACTGATAAAACCAAGTGACAGTGCAAAGTGACCGCTTTACAAAGTAAGGCAAACACTACACGAAGAGGAAAACTGTGAACATAAATCTAAGTTTTCTGATTGTCACCACCAAACCGTACAATGTATTGCTTGCAATAGCCATTTAACTACTACAAAGAAGATGTCATCAATCCACATTTGAACTAACTAAATCACGCTCCCCATGGATATAGTTCAACAAGCCTAACTGTCAAGAAAATGCTCAAGTTTTATTGCATCAAGTTCAATGCTCAACTCTAAGCTGCTGCTATAAGTTGTGTACTCACCCTAAAATTTAAACAAATATAATGTTGAAAAGAGTTTTACCTTACGACTCGATGTGTTATCGTCAATTTTCTCAGTAAGGCAGCGTGTTTGAAGAATGGAAAGAGGGAAATTGAAGGAACGAGCTTTCACATTAAAGCTTGGTAGCGTAGAGTTTCCGTAATGAGATCCTCGTAGCCTGCTTTCTCGCGGCATTCTACTGATATTATTAGCTTCTTAAATTAATTCCTGTAAATACCATTCACGAAATCCTAACTTGTGAGGTGTTCAGAATAAACAGCAAATTTTATTTCAAAATTATATTGGGTCTGAAAACACCGCCACAAAACAGAAATCTCAGTTCGAGGAATAAACGGTTTGCTCACTGCAGCTGCCAGCCTCAACCGTGGAGTGTTCAAGCAAAAACTGCGCGACACATTTTCAACTCCGTCGTATGTGACGCAACTGAGGGGCACTCAATACACAATAGGACGGCATTAAGCCAGTAAGTATTTAGATATTTATTTATAGTATTTGGTTAGCGAATTTGCTGTGAATAGAGCTCAACTACTGAACACAAATGATTGCCCAGTACATTGAGATGCATGTCATAAATTTATGGCAATCGTCCATGCTTTACCGTATCTATGTGAATACTACTGTTTCAAGCACTAGCTTATAAGTAAAAATTTAATTATGGGCTCCAAATCGACGGTTTACGCAGAAGTAAATGTGCAAATGAATTCTAAACCTTAGTAGAATTTCTTTAAATTTATTGAGGCGAGTAAAATTTCGAATAACATCTTTACGCAAGTAATTTTAGGGAAACGTTCAGACAAGTTTGTCAGCAAATGAGTTTGAATAACTTCTATGATTAGGAAAAGTACAAATTTTAAGTTCTAATTTCCCCAGGGTCATCAGTCAAAATTGAAAGTAATTTGTTCACAAGATACCTTAGAAACATGTTCAGATTAAGAGACGGACATTCTGCCCTGACTGTTGTGTGCCTACACCGGGCGGCCGCCCCAGCGCCGCCACAGTGTTGGCCACTCGTCTCGCCTCCATTTCCCTCGCTCCGTAATGCTGAGTTGCGCACGCGCCTCCCGCGACGTGCAGGTCGAGCTAGTGAGTGAGTGAGTTCGTGTGTGTGTTGGCATTATTCGGCCTTGCCTAACTTTTTTGTATTCGTATTCAACGTAGAAAAATCAGGGATTTAGCCCAACTCAACGTAGTGAAATCAGGGTTTTAGCTCTATACCAATTTTCAAACTTTGTTCTCCGTTACCTTGTATTCGGCCTCTGAAAACAATGATCTGTATCATCATCAATCAAATAAAAAATACACCTAATGTTAAAAGTCTTTGATACATCCATGCCCGTCAGTTAGTTGAAGTCTAGTAGGGACTCAGACAGAAATGCAAGCTAGGAAGAACACGCCGTTTTACGCCATCGTTAAAGACATGTTACCAGACCCAGTTGCGAATTTTTCAAAAGTGTTGATAAACTATAGAAGTGATAAAACTGAATATGAACTCAGATAACTTGGATTGGAAAATAGCAATACATTTCTGTAAAAATTATTATAATAACTTTCTAATGCCCTTGAAATAGAACATACAATTCAGGCGGATTCATTTCATTTACAATATCGATGCACAGCGAAAACATTGGGTAGAACACAGCTGATGGCCGACAAACTTTTCACTGTCAGCGCGATATTCTCGCAATTCTTAGAGGCACGTGAAAGATGCTTCTTGGACGTGCTAATTCATTTCCCTCATGCCATATTACTAGACAGTCTCCCGCGCAAAGTTTGCTCTAATGCTGAGGCATCGAACTCACTCTAATTTGTCCCATGGCTTCTAATTACTTGTCTAATAAGCTGCCCCAGGTTTTAGCTGTTCTGGCTTCTCTGTGAGGAGCTTCAGGTCAACTGATTTATGCTGGTTAGTAGTTCGGCATCTGATCGATTCTGTTGTAAAAATCGTCATATGCACAGGGTATATATACACACAGAGAGGTTGTTAAAAATGCATACCTTTTAAAATTGCTATAACCTTTTCGAAGACAGCATAGGGATACAAACTGGTATTACTGGAAAGAAGAAGAGTTTATTTTTCATCTTTATTTTACTTTGCTGGACCTATTCTTGCCTTCATCTTGGATTAGAGCTCTCAGTCATTTAACATTTTCATTGTACGTTCATAATCTTTTCTTCCAGATCTTCCTTGATTAATGTTTCTCACAATAAACTGGGATTGCCACATTTGAAACTTCCTCTCAATTGTTATTATGTTAGATTTGAACCAGTATTCCAAGAAGAATTTCCTCAGAGTCCCGACGATGGATCCAATTTTCGTCATTTCTTCGATGATGAACTTGCGCTGTTGAAGAGTCAGTTGTGCCATGTTTGCTGATTACGATAATCTTCTCTCCTACACCCTTGATGTTTATGCTTATTTGGAGGGTATACCAGACAGGTAAGAAAACCTTGAATTCTGTCTTTTCGGATGTTCGGTGTTATAGTTTCATTTTTCATTTATTTAAAAGTTCTAAAAGTTTTAGTAAAAGGTGTACATTTTTATGAACTACCCTGTATATATATGTGTACATATATATATATATATGTAAATAAAACGGAACTGTCGATGAAACAAATGAAAAAGGTTAAATTAAAAAAAAGATTCATTAGTCGGTTTTCCATGGCTTAGAATGAATCCACAATACCAACAGGGCTTTTATTGGGTTAAAAAATGTGCTTGTTACACATTCCTTTTCATATTCTCCAATTTAAAATTCATTTCCGTGTACAGTATAACGTTGGATCATTGTTCAAGGAATTTTGTAATCTGTGACGCGACGCTGAAGACTTCGCATGCATGGAGCAATAAGCCATTGAGCACGTCCTAGCAACTAGCTTGAAATCCAAAGGCAATTTCTAAGACGACGAATCAAAGAACAAGCTACGAGAACGCAATTTATTTCGTTGCAACACCATTGACGGAAAAGACATTTTGCAGAGATCAATGGCAGAGTTACAGAGGTATTATGTCATGTTTAACGGTAACACATTCTACATTCTGCCGCAAGGACGACTGCGTAGTTGCAATGCTACGTAGCAAATTTAGGCACAAAGGGCCATAGTCTAGTTGCGTTGAGCTAAAATTACGTGATCAAGTAATTACTGGTGCTGGAGACAAATACAGCAAATGGTAATTGGACGTTGGATATCAAGGTCCATAACAAAATAGTATAAAATCTTACTAAATCGAAGTTTTTTCGTTTATGGCATGGAGGGTGGGATGTTCGTCGGCATCAGCTATAACGAGAAACTACCGCGAGTAATAAGAACTAGGTTGTAATAACTTCAAAAAACTTCAAACAAACCATTTGCGATCGCTGTATTTGAGCACGAACATTACGAGTATTTGACTTTTACTAGCATCTTGTTTATTGTTTCTTAGACTCAATTGAGACAGCGTTGGATGGGAGACATACGTTTCACATTCGTGCTCCTTCAACCAGTGTTACCCAATATTAAATGTGTAAATCTACTAATTTTAAGATGAATCCCTAAACTGGGAGAAAACAATGTCAACCTTAGAAGACGCACATTCTAATGATCTTGCCAACTTTTCTAAGCATTCGAATGACCTTGGCAGCAGTGCCATTGCATGCACTTAATGCTTCAGAAAGACTTGAAGAATATTTCATGATGCATCTCTGTAGGCTTTTCCTCTAATGAACTCACCAATAATTGAATAAAGGGCTGATGATAATTATTATGAAGAAATTACATCCCCATTACAGAGTTTCTACTTTTATGGCCGCACCAATAGCTCATGAACCAGAAACCAGTTTGGTCGTTTTGCTCATCTGCAGCGAGCTCCTGCATGTATGCAACTAACGACAGATTTTATTGATCATAATCTTACTGGATAGGTCACCTTACCTTACGTCACCTCAGTTGCCATTGTGAGATAATATTCTGACCAAATTCGTGGAACTAACATTCGTTAGTTCCATCTGATGATCTTAGGTTTTCAAAACATATTCTCGTTCGAGCTTGATTTTCCCTCGCTTTGGAACACCATTAGAACTTTGGAAGTGACTGGACTGGACGTTTCTGCCCGTGAACATTGAGCAATTCATCAATTTTTCTTTACAACTATTCGCAGCAAAATAATTCTGCTCGTTTGAAATCAGACACCAAACAAACTTTGATAATCCCCGCTTAGATAAAGGCCGAATACTGGCCTCACTCCTGAACGGAACCGCATTATTATTAACTATTTATGGTCTATTTCCTCAAATCTTCCGCTTACAAAAAACATACGATGTTAGCATTCAAGAGATGTTAATTTTTTACCATATTTTTACTAAAAAAAATGTCATTAGTTGATGGCAGACCTACAGGGAGCAAACGATTTATAGCGTAATTAGTTATAAAGAACATTTCAAGAAAGTAATTGTACGGAGGCGTAAGATCCCACAATGTCCATTGAAAAAGACTTGATGTTGACCAATTTCATTTGACTAAAATTTACAACCGACATTAGAAACAAGATTTCTGTTTCTGATAAGCAGGAAAAAAATTAAATTATCAATCATTTAACATTTCAAGCAAATATAGCTGGAGCACACACTCTATGGAGCAACGTGCGGTTTGTGGTAAAAAAAATATCAGCTTGATCAGAGCCCCGGCCACCTCATACTTTTTATGTTGGAATCAATTATGCAATTGTTTCATTACCCAGTCAATTCAGGCCACTAAAATACCAAATATACTATTGAATAAGCATAGAAGAGGCTCCCCATAACGCCAGAAGCTGCAGCGGCTACTTATCATGAGCAATGTAGAGCGGTAATGCCATAAGATCAAACAGGAAGGCAGCTGGGCGGGGTCAGAGCAGTACAGAAGTGCGCTCGTAAACCGCTCCATTTCTAAACTGGCATTCTACTGCATGGCGAACAAGCGGTTTATAGACCCGCGTTTGATAGGGCCGGTTTGTAACCGCAGGTACATGGAATTGCGACCACCATTAACGAACTAACTCATGAAATTCGGTTTCAATTCTCATTCAATTTTAACACAGTTCTTCTTCAAAATAGGCGCATTTTACGTCCGTTCTACTAAATAAGTATTTATATCATAAAGCTTGATGAAACACTGCCATTCACATAATCTTTAGGATGAAGTACTTTCTCAAATAAGCTTCAAATTTTGCAGTAAAATGCTAGCCTCAGAGCTGAGAATTGCAAAACTAAACGTAGAATTTCATATTGAAAAAAATTGCAAAGCCAAATTCGCTTGTCCCATCGGTTAGATAAATTTCTCGATGCATCGACCGAATATCGGAAATTTACCATGGCATGACACGGTGAAACAAATTGCAAGGTGGAAGTATCGCATGGAGAAAAATACTTACATTGATTTAAAGAAATTCGTGGTAAAAGGAGAGATTTAAAGGAAAAAATTGCTAGAGTTCACCGCAAAATGAAGTGAAAACTTCATTGTTGAAGACTAGCTGAAAATAATTCGCTCGCACAGAGGTGCTCTAGCGCACGGTACAGCTAAAAACTGTAAGGACCTCGTGCTGGCTTGCAATCGAACAAAACTTCATGGCAACTTCCAAGCTTTTGACAGATGATCTACAACAAAACTTTGAATGTAGACAGTCGATGATTTATGGTATTGCAAAGCAAAATGTACAGTACTTCACACTGAAATTTATAAATAAATAATTCTTTTAGGTAAGTTGAAAGAAGTTCACTGAATAGCTTCACGAATGCATTTGTCAGTTACTTACGTAATTTAGAAATCAGCTAAATAACATCGATTAGATTATCAGTTAGTTTTAAGCCTCCCTATCCTCAACAAATGAGATCCAAAGAGAGGAAGAAAGAAGGCACCATTTAGTATGGTATAGAGTTAAGGGAACGCAGAATATATGCAGAAAGAGCATAGAGACAGTAAGATGAGAAAGAAGTTCATGAAACAAGATCAAAGTTGAAGAAGAAAGTATTAGGTGCTGAAAAAACAGGACAGCAGTGAACCGAAAAAGATTGTCCGTAACAAAACAAAAACCTATTTTATTTGAACAAAAAGAAAGCCTACCTAACCCATAGCTCGGGCCCTCACATTGCCCCCCTGGGAGTGCTAATTCCCATAGATACAATAGTTGTATCCCTCTGAGGGGTTAAATGTCCACAAACCTAAACCATCCTAAACCTAAAAAAGCCACAAACCTAAAAACCATATAAAGCCACAAACCATCCTAAGATCTATTGGCTTTATGATGAAAACAGGGAAGACATCGTTCGTAAATATCATGCAAGCACGGGGAAACTGGCTGTTCCTGTTCTAAACTTGTATGTGTGCTTTATAGCGTGCGTAAGTAAATCAGCACTCTTTAGCGAAGAACAGCGTTGAACAAGTGAAATTGCGAGAAAAACGAACGATCTGCATATCTGCACATCTTTCACCCAAGGCATTGGGTTAAAATACTTCTTGATCTAAGATTAGTAAACAGGCACCAAATTCACAGAGCTTGCACTAATTTCGCTAATGCATTATTTTGAGTGATTAAAGAAATTAGCGAAACTACAAATTTTCTGAAAAAACCGAAAAAAGAAGATTATTTGACATACTAAGAAATTTGGATAAATGACAAAAATCAGTGCTAAATTGAAATGAATTTAGTGCCGCACATTTTAAAGTTTTAATGGACTAGGTTTGACCACATAAACGGTCAAAAACAGTTACCTCATAGGCTAAAAGGAATGCGATGGAAAAATTAGAAACGAAGTGCTCACACACAGGCGCAAAAACATTTGCTCAGTTCTGAGTTGAGTAACGCAACACGCTGACCATCCAGCCAGCAAGGTACGGCCATGAGCGAGTGCAAGTTAGCAGCCATTTGACACCATGAGAAACTCGGGCTCCTGTGAGAGTCCTCAACACACCTAAATAAACAACAACGGCCCCTGCAGGACAGGCCAGGTCGCAACGGTCTCTTCGAAGTTCCCAACTACCGAAAAGCAAATTTTCTGTTCCGTTGTGGCGTCGCCGTCGGGAATATTGCCGGCTGTAGGCTTAAATGTACAACGCACTTCAGAAAACGGCCCGTTAAAAAAAAAGGAAAAGGAACTCAATTTAACATGCTTGGGTAGGTTCGTAAAACATTCGAAAGTTGCTCGTAGTAAAATCAAACAAGTGGATGTAGTATAAGTGAACAACAGATTTCCTTTTACAAAGAGGGAAGGTGGCAGTGCAATCTACTCTCCGCACACAGCACAACATTTGGTGCCAAAGTATGGTAGCGTCAAACGAGTCAACACAAAACAAAGAGGAGGACGAGCCATTAAAACCTGCACCTAGCAGCGTCGATCAATTGATTTAACAGGTATAAATGACTGAGCACATTTTCTAACCTCCCGACAATTGAGAGCATAAACTTCAAAATGTTTCTCAAAATATGAGATATTCAATGGGCTGTTCAATTCGTATTTGTCTCCTTCCCAGTACACAGTCCGCAGCGCAAGTTGTTACATCACTGCATCACTAATGCCAGATTCATAGTCTTATACCGCTGACAAAGGCAGAGGAGATAAAAACGGCCCAGTAATACAAGACTCTGAGCAAGAACGGAGCGCAATGCTGGCTACGAAGTGTCACATAAATGACGGAGTGGAGACACACATGACACTTGGCAGCTGTAGCAAAACAATAAAAGCCGTTATGGGTCCCTCAAGACGCGTCTCGCAACTCACCGCCATAACTGCAGAGCAGAGGACGCTGCAGGCACACTCATGCAGTGCCCGGTGCTTTCCATAACAATGGCAATTAAACTTACCTTTGAACTTCAACTTGAAACGAAAGCCTTTTTTCAGCATTACTCTTTGAATACAGCATCTAGCACTTAAAACCACTCACTCCTTAGCTAAAGTTATCCTAGAAACAAAAACTCGGAGGGGGCATATTCTCAGTTTTAATTATTGTGTTTTTCCATCAGAATTATGCATTAAATTCGGCAACTCTAATATGAAAGTATATGGAAGAATAACAAATATATGGGAAACCTTTTTCCTCAAGAATTACTTTGCCTAGAATTACTTCAGAAAAAGCGCTCGCTGAAAGGAAACTAAGCAGTAGCCCACCTTGTCTAAAACTTTACCACGGGATCAAATATAAGGAAAAAAGTATTTCTTCTGTAAGCGCGAGTGATCGGCGACAGCGTGCGCCAGCATGCACCAGCACGGCGGATCTCACTAACGGCTTCCACTCCCCAGCCGCGCATAACTTACATCCAGGAACCGTCGCGTGTCGGCAAAGCTTCGAAATATTTTTACGCCGGCGAGTTTTTCACGACCTTATGAAAGCCAAAGAAAATCGGCTTAGTCGGAGGAATGAGAAGCGCAATTTTGATTCCCCCAATATATCACCGAATGTGTGGGGAAATATTTTGGCATAAGGAAGTATGATAAAGGGTCATGCTTAATATTCCTCAAATG
>JACJUY010000156.1:47038-97495 GCA_014220935.1 Platorchestia sp. MABIK
CTAACAATAGCTCAGCGCTTGCAACAAAGTTTAAATATTTTCGAATTAAAAACCTAAAAAAAACGGTAACAGAACAAAGCTTGTTTTCGAGCACTAGAGGAGATGACATCTGACTAGAATTTCACAAATGTGCAAAGTCTCCGCAGAGAGTGTCCTCGCCTCTAATCCACAGTGTTGTCACACTTCGCAAAATGCGGTTGTTGTTAAAAAGATTATTTTAGAGAGATTTCTTTATCCTGTCCATGCTCAGCTCGATTATCAGTGCGCGAGATGTCGGGTGTCAAAGACTTTATATCTTAATTATTGTGCACCCTTCGGCTTGTTTACGGGCCAACAATAAAATGATCATCTCATTCGTTGAAATTAGAAGAAAACACAGTCAAAATCTCTAAAATAATTTTTGAAGTTGTGTAAAGTCCAACATATTATTTTGGCTTTTCACACCATCTGCGGTATATCTGTTTTGCCATAAAATAATTACCGTGAAAATTTTTTTCAACACCCGGTGCGAAGGTCTTTCAGGGTATTATATTAATTAGTAGACTCCCGAGCCACAACAGAAGCGATCTCAAGAGAGCGAAAAGAAGGTATTATTTAGTATAGACTGTAGTAAACATGGAATCTATGCGCAAAGAGTGTTCACACACAGGATCCCCTGAGCATACAAACAGCAAGTTAAGAAAGAAATAATTCTCTATTTATAGCATTCATGTAAAAATTCATTTTTCATAAGTTCACTACTATAATACTTAGAGACACCACTCACACCATTGTCTTTTTTCTCGTGTGCACACTTCAAAGAGTCTTGAGGCGCTGTCGCTAAAACAAGGACAGGGATGACAGTCACAATCATCTTGAGTAGCAGGCACTGTAGCAAGTGACTGAGATCCATTCAATTTTTCCCTTTATAGGAATGGCATTGGAATACTTTCCCAAGAGCAAGCTCCCATATTCCGTTAGCGCTCAGCTGCACACCATTTCCGTCCTTCAGTTGGCAGTTGGGCGCCTGTTGTTACGAGCTTTAAAGAAAATGATTCTGCTAAATGAGACTGTGCAGCATTTTTTTAAGCAATATGTATTAACAGCATCCAAAGACAACAAAGAATAAAATGGACATATAAAAACAATCAACTTGCATTAAAATGGATGCATAAAACAGATTACATTGATTTTTAGAACCTCTCAACATAAAGATCCTATTGTTGTGGACATAAATACGTGGTTGTTGAAATGGCAATGAGCGTGTGCTTAATTAATATTGACGTAAAACTCATGATACATCATCTTTGTGCGTACTGCGCCGCATTTTAATCACAATTTTTCAACCAGGACATCTAATTTTGCAAGAGACTAAAGAGCACAATGTTTCAGAAGCTATATTATTTTACCAGCGCCACAAGGTGGATATTCAATAGGTTCTCCATGTAGGCGTTCATGGGAAGCACACGCGCTCGCGCGAGGGAAGGCTCTGCGCCGGGCGAAGACATTTCGGTTAAAATGGGACCAGAAATAGCGCATTGAAACGACAGTGATGCCAATTTTTCAAGATGATGAAAAGCATGCTGAACATCTATGCGATGGTAGTGCAAGCGGCAGACAGTCGACTACAAATAAGATAGCTATTCAGGTAGTGCATTTCAGTTCAGGCGCTGGTTAGTAAAATTCAAAGTAAAAGATGATCCGTCGGTTGCAATGTGGATGATATTTCTAATGTGGAACTATTGCGAAATGAAATAAACTTTTCGGTTTGAAGCCGAACACTGATTCCGGAACTCAACTACGACGTCTAAAAGTAATATGCTAATTAAACATGAGTTATTAGCATCATTCACGTAGCTATACTATTTACAATTTATTTCATGAATGCATATTTATGCCCAAAATTTTTTCTAATATTAGTTGTAGCTAACACTCATCATTTAAAAACGTTGAATTTTACTGGTAGAATTTCTCTCGGAAGCTTACTGAGAAAAAAATGGTTCTACAGGATGAATAATTCAGATAATACTGGAATATTTCAGCCAAGCAGTATATTTAAGAAAAGGGAAAATGTGACTTCATCTAATTGAGACCTGATTTTTTGACGAGCTCCTGTGAAACGTAAGCCTCTGTTTGTGACTTGAGTATTTCGAGTCGATGATGAAAACTAAATGTTTTTCAAATTCCGGAGACTTCTCCTTAAATCCCTGACTGTTTCCCAGCAAACCAGTCCCACCCTACTGCACAAACCGAATGTGACCCTCAAAAAAATAACAGGAAACCAGAGGCGAAGATTTGAAAACATTACTTTTGAAAAATGTTAATAGATAGCAGTAGAAAGTTCTAGCACTTGCTTTCAATCCATATCGTGAAACAATTTTCATCAAGTTTCAATTCAAATGAAACATCAAAGACCCAACTTCATTCGGACATTGATGCTCTAAACGTTTGCAAAGAAACGGAAGCTGTTTTAACAGTATAGAGGTGTCAGAAATTTTTGTTTTGTTGTAAGGTATTCACTTGATTCCATAAAATGACTCAATTCAACAAGAAAACATCTAGCCAGCGACAAGTACGTTTTAACACTGAAGTGTCGACTGAGTGTCTCGTGAAAAAGCAGAATACTCAAGCGATCGCAAACATTTGCAAGACAGTTATTTTAAAACGCTACCCAGTCGCTTAAGATCAAATGATCAATGGCAAAACCTCTGCCCTATAGAGCGCGCCCTGCCCAGCTTCTGGAAAACTTCTCACTTGAAAACAAGAGTTAATAAACTCTTAACAGACCTGCGTACTTTTCAGGCTTTATCGGAAGAAGTTCAATAGCACATTAATAAAGTCGTCAATGTCAGGGATCTTATAATTGCTACTCCCGAGTCGCTCAGAGCAGATATTGGATAAAGTTGCCAGGGGAAGTTACAAAATTAACGACTTCAATAAAACCATTAAGACTTTTTTCATCACCGCTCAGAGTAGGATATGAACCGCAATAAAATACTGCCACATTTTAATAAGTTGACTCGATCAGTGATTCGGCTCGTCCGATAATGGACGACGGTAAGCAGAACGTTACGGACTGCCCCCATCGCTCCTTACGAGGTGACGTCTCAACCATGAGCTCTGCCCCTCGAGCTCCTTCCTCGCAAATTTGCGCCGTGGTGCGTCCGCGCGATCGAACAGCTACGTTGGGAAGCTAAACGTTAGCTGTGATTTTATATTCATTTTCCCAATCCTCTCAGATGTTTGGAAGCTATTGAGACCCTGAGCCCTAAAGCTGAGAAAGTTTCTGACATGCTTCAAGCTGTTCTCTTTCCAAACATTTAAGGAAGACTTTCTCTGAACGTCAACAGCTTACTTCTTCAATCGCACAAATTATAGGTAAATTTTTTAGACAAGTTGACTCAAGTCAGTCTCTGGGAGTTCGCTAAACGTATGTATTCGGATCATGTGCTACCTTACGTTGTATAATTGACGCCAAAACCTTAACTACTATTTACTCAGATTTCATCCCCGCTCAACAATGAGCGCTAAATAGAACTTTCGCCCCCGCTTTCCTACACTAGATTTTGAACTTCCGACTCACTCATTTCCAAACTCCTTCATTTCTGTCTACTAGCGATTCATTATACTTCTGCTTAATTTTCTTATCAATATTTTCTATGTTCCCATCAGCTTGGATTGTTGAGGAACAATACTCTAACGGAGTTTCGAAGTGATACGAGAACAGCGTAGTTTCGTTCAGTGGCACAGATTCATTTTGTGTTGCACTCTCCTCTACGCAGCAAATTGGTGGATACATTTTGGAGTTTTTAAGTAACTTTCAAGACCCTACGCGCGCTGGCGATGAGCTCACCTCGCACATTTAAGCTGGACTCCCTGCCGTTGTCGAGTTACTAGCCCCACGGGAGATGCCTCCCTAGGGCAGCCGGGGTGATGAGGCCATCCAGAGCGCGCTCTAAATGACAACCCGCCATTGTAACCCAAACAAGCTTGTGTGAGAGCAGAGCAGCTGCACCGCTTCTTTCCTTTGTGTTCTCTCTCTCTCTCTCTGATAAACGGATACTGCAAGCCCCGCCGTCTGCAACCCTGAAATATTCTTTGCTTCATGCTCCTCTCACGGAAATCGTATGCAGTGTTCTTTTCGGTCGCTCGACCACCACGCTCGATTGATTCGTCAGTAAATTGAGCTCACTGCAGCATAAACTCTATTTTGTCTTTTGTGCTCGTTAAAGATGTTCGTGTAAGGCAACTGCGCATAACTCCAAACCATTGAGTTATTTATTAACTACAGAATGCTTTTTAATCCTTTTTCATGCTTACCGTCAGATCTTTTGCTTCGAAACGGTTTTTTACAAAAACTGAGAATTTGTTTATTACCGAGCATCATAAATGACCAACGGTAGCTATTCAATTGATTGCGCATCCAGTTACCATTGGAGATAAGAAGGTTAAAACTCCATTAGACAACGGAAGATTAATTTGACAAGCTTTGAACCAATTTCTTGGGTTATCACTAGGGAGACACTCAAAACTTTCGAACGTAACGGAGAACTTCATGGTCTCTAGGTTACAACTAGAAAGTAATATTCTGAGGCCCTGAGAAGCCTCTACGAATAAAATTGCAGGATAACGAGAAATCTATTGAGCGAATGAGAAAATTGAAACTTCACAGGTACAAAAAACCTACGCATCACACCCCAAAGCAAAGTCCACTGACCATAGGGCTCCGGAGGGAAGATTAGATGTTAGTTTAAGCCAGCTTAGCCGAAACAAACGTGTTCCAAACAGAGGAAGGAAGAAGAAACCATTTAATATGGCAACAAGGGAACGCGGAATCTATGCACAAGGAGCATGGAAACAGTAAGTGGAGAAAGACGTTGATGAAATAAGATAAAAGTTGAAGAAGAAAGTAGTAGGTGCTGAAAAATAGGACAGCAGTGAACCGAAAATAGATGGTCCTTAACATAACAAAAAAACATGCTTTATTTCAACAGAAGGAGGCCTACCTAACTTCCAGCTCGGGACCTCACATCTGCAACCTATTAGAGTGCAAAGTCCTATGGATAAAATAGCTGTATCCCCATGAAGAGGTTCCGGAGGGAAGAGTAAAAAAATTATCACCTATTATTTGACAAATATCACAATGGATTAATTTGATTATAAGTTAGTTTTAGCCTCTCCTACCACAACTGAGGTGTTCAAAGAAAGGAAGGATGAAGGCACCATTTAGCAATGAGTTGAGGCAACGAGGAATCTATGCACAAGGCATGTTCCTGCTCATAATCTATTGTGCATGAGAATGATAAGTTAAAAAAGGTTAGGAAACGAGATTAAAGTTGAAGATGAAAGCAGAGGATGCTGAAAACAAGACAGTCGTGAACCGAAATAGATGGTTCTTAACAAAACAAAAGCACAATTTATTTCAGTAAAAAGAAGGCCTATCTAACTTTCAGCCCTTGATCTGACATATTCCCCCAGGGAGTGCGGATCCATTTTTATAATAATACGGTTGTTGCTTGCTCAGTTGGTTGATCCGTCTCTCTGTCACTCTCTCAAAGATGCTACAGACCGTATCTGTAATACGAGTTCCACCAGTGCACAAGTATAAGAATATTTTAATCGCTGCTACTATTAGGACGGATATATTTGTTTGTCATCCAAATCAGGAGGATTTATTTAAGGAAAATATCGATCCCCGTCATTTTTGACGAGCCGTATACACT
Organism: Platorchestia sp. MABIK; assembly: GCA_014220935.1. Lineage (NCBI taxonomy): Eukaryota > Metazoa > Arthropoda > Malacostraca > Amphipoda > Talitridae > Platorchestia > Platorchestia sp. MABIK. The sequence continues at coordinate 52,741 of JACJUY010000156.1, forward strand.
AGTTCTTACAGATACCACAGCTGTATCCCCCTGAGGGGGGCAAACATTACAAGCTGATGTTTGCATACAAGGGTGAGTAAAACATAGCTGTGGAGAACGATATCGTTGAAGAGAGATTATTAAGTAACGACGAGCATTTCAGTGCGTAAGCAGCATTTTCTAGAGACTGCTTGTGACATCCTGTTCATCGATTTTGTTCAGTAATGAACGACGAGACAAACAGAAGTGGGAGAGGCGGCTAATGAAACAGTAGGTTCTTGCTACGGTGATGACTGGGGTGAATTTTGTTATGTTAGTGTTATTTCTTGTGTTTTGAGGAGGGAGTTTGTCTCACTTGCATTCGTACTTTGGCTCAACCCTCAGTTTCTGCTGTTGGTTTATTTCGTCAATTCAATGCTTTACAATGAATGAAAATTTTGTGAGAGTATTCTGCGGGTGTGTCCCTCTCTTCTTATAATCGTCACAAATTACTTGCGAAGAATAGCTTATGATAAAAGAATAAAACAATAAACTACGCCCTACCAGCTGTCTCGGATACTCATTTAATGTTCAGAGGCACTCAAATTGTAACTATCGCGAATGGATCTTAAACGCGGGAATTCATCCAATCAAAGGCCGAGCTGGCTTTTGTTTGAAGTTTTGAGGCCCATAAAAAGAGTCATTATGCACTCGAGTGCAGCGATTACCTCTCGCGTGCTTCTCGGACTCGCTCTAATTTTATAGCGCCATAAAACTGACCAAGATTTGCCTGCTGGAAGCGGCAGAATAAGCGCGGCTTTAGCAAGGCAAGCCACATCGCGGCAACTTAGGAGTTTGTAGCACACTGGTAAGAGGAAATATGTACCAAATTTTCGTGCTCAGCGGCAGTATGTTGCCACTAACTACATCGGAACAGGACTTCCTGAGCACCTGTCGGTCGCCCTCTTCGCAAGCGCTTTGAAATTTGTGAAACTACGTAGTGTATGCTAGAGAAATGCGTTCGTAATAACGAGTTGAGCTAGTGTTGAAACAAGTTTCATGAATCAACAACAGCGATACCTGACAAGCTGAGAGGTGCACAGCTTTGAGCAGCTCAGACCTGAAGGAGCTCTTCGTGTGATCTCCATGTGTAATACAACACACGGTGAACTGGAACGCAAGATTTTATCATTTTCAGTTTTATTTTGAGCCAAAATGTGTCACATGTGGTGAGGGCTTCAAATATGTAGTTGCCAACAATGTTGCTTAGCTCAACTAAACTTCATCGTTTCTTCGGCTCCTTCCACTGCCATAGAAGATTTCAAATGCGTCACTGGATATAAGAGCAGATAAAGAATGGCTTATACATTTTTACTTAACACGTTGCTTGCGATACGACCCATCGATGGACCGTGCTGAAATTCTTCCTGTTGTGAAACGACGTTTGAAAATTTTTAATAATCTATTTCAAATTAATGGTATTTAATTGACCAGTTAATGCTTGGTATTTATAAAATTGCAAACAACTTTTGACTTTGAGTTGAATCTTGAAGTTAAGTTTAACCCATCGCGGTCAACGCTTTAACATTCTTAAATACGCCGCAAAGCTCCAAATTTACCTTCATTGCTGCTCACATACAAATAGTACCTTTTCATCTAGCAGAGTTGAAGGCTCTAAATATTTAATGAAGACTCCCACGTACAAAATAGATGAGATTAAAATCAACTGTAAACCAATTTTATTATACTCATATTTTCTCAGAGTATAGTGAAAAAAACGTCTAGGCAATGCTGCACAAAATGGAGAAAATAACATCAAATAAAATATACTTTTTCTTAGAGCAAAAATAAAATGAATGCAATAATGATAAATTTCTCGGTTCGTGGTACACGAAATAACGTAAGCCTCGTTTAACCATTCGTGTATTTCTCACTTTGGTAAGCACTTAATGGTTTGAAAACTATTTCACCGTCACGATGTCTGAAATACTATAGTGTAAGGAGCAAGAGCCAAAGCTTTCACGTATTTCTCACGAATGGTTCAAATTCAACATGCAATTCATTAAAAAATACGCAGCGTCGAGTGATACAATTTGGAGGAAACAAGGAAGAACAACAGTATTTTAGAACTACAATTACTGACGCTGTGTTCAGAATTTGCAAAGGTGCTGGTACCTTGCTGTGCCTTCTTCACATCAGGCAATGAAATCATTAAAGATAACACGTCATTTGGGGACAACTCAGAAGCAAACAAACTCTGCTCATACCTTGAGAACGCATCATTTAACCCTTTACCGCCTGGGATGGGGTTACGAGTGGGACAGGCGACGTACAGTCATTGCATGCGAGCCACCAATCATTCGCAATCCACGTCACTCGAGTGCAACCAGTACATCTTTCTGAATGCACAAACACACACACACACATATCCACCTCCACACACACACACATATGCCTCAGTGCATATCCATACACACAAACACATAAATCCATTAGCTCAAACACACTCACTCACACTGACACACACACTCTTCCATTCACACCCATACACAAACACACTCCCACACACACATACACTCATACTCACACCCACCTCCACATACACATAAGCACATACACCTACACACGTCCCTACTTACACACACATTTATCACACCACCGGAGTCACAAGCAGCACAATCGATCGTTCACAAATGCAAAATAACTGACCTCTAGCGTTACTATAGCGAATTATATTTTACTTTAGGTTAGTGAAATAATTAGAATATTTTGCAACCGTATGGTAGAATAGCTGATGATTCCTATGATCTCTTATTTATTTTCAATGAAATTCAGTGTGCATCACCCTCATGCAAGCTTCTTTGTGCGTCTGCGGCACTCAGGGCACTTCCTGAATGTTTCGAAGTTCACGCAAGTTGATTTGCTGAAACGCCAGCACAACTTCCACTTTCCCCTTTGATCTTTCACTTGCTGTTGAGTTATTGGTCGAATGCTTGCCTATTTAATTACAACTTCACACCATTAATCTCAGAGCGTGCTTTAAGCACTTCTATTATTCAGAGAATCAATTGACCTCGGCCATTCACAGGCTGCAATTAGGAATGCGACTCCCAGTGGGGCACCGCGGTGTCAAACTCCTGTAACGATTCCAAGTGATGGATGTGGCTCGTTGCCTCAAAATATGAATTGATAAACAGTATTCCTGCTCTACTCGTTCGGGTTCCATAGATTATTCTGGTGTTGCATTACGGACCGACTTATGCTATCAGAGATCTGAGATTCTTACGAAGCCATCATATCTGAGTGGTTTGGTGGCATTTCAGTGTCATGATGAGAGAAAACTTCAGAAGAGGCAGCAGAAGCTAAGAGTACAAAACCAAGTCCCAGGTTAAACGGTATGTTCCATCAAAGCAGTAGAGATAAGGGATAAAGTCTCACAACCAAACAAAAGCACAGAGGCCAAAACTTTTCGTTTTGTTTTCTCACTAAAGTTCAAAACTTTAACATCGAAAATTGCAAAAAATTGCAGGATCAAAAAATTTTTGGTGTTGCAGTGATTCTTTCTTAACATACACAACTATTTGACCTACACAGAAGACAGGACTGGAAAGGTCTTTCACAATTTCAACAGCCGTAAGTGCAACATGAAGTTTTCTAATGTAATGTGAAGTCTATCGTGACATGTAGCAACATGTTTGTAGCAAGGTGACATGTAGCAACATAATACATTATTTCAGAAATTTCCGTCCTTGTTATCAATTAAACTTCCTTCTATTACATTAAAAAGGAGGCAAGCTTTGAAGGAGCTTCAAAATAGAACATAGTATGGGTTCTACACAAGTGAAGAGGGTTAGGAATCTCATTTTACGCTTCTATGTTTCCAACGAAAAATGACATGTATTAGTTTTTCTCTATTCTGTTAATCTCTTGGTGCAAGAAGAAGAGCTGTTTCTATTACATTTCACTTGCATGCGGCATAGAAAGTGAGAAGTGCGTGCTCTGAGTGAGGGTAATTTTGTCCAATTATCACAATTTCATTACATTTCCAGACCCTGAGCTCCGGATTTATTGCTTTGAAATACATTGACATAGACATGAAGGCCAGCGACTAATGAACAGAACATGAACATGTTCTTACGCTAATAATAATTTTCAGAAAGCAGGCAAGTGTGGATCATGCAATACAGATTCACCTAAGGAACCAAATTTTACAAACTTCTTTTTTCCCATTTCTATTGCCACTAGGTTAACGAAAATACACACAGATGTGTAAAATTGAATTCCACAACACATTTGCTTCTACAAACATTCTCAATTTTCGCATAAAAAAAAACTATCGCGCGATTAGAAGAAAAATAAACACACTTGCAGGAAACATTTCTCACTCTACAATTTTCAAAGTAGAAGCGTGATTTTTGGTCTCATTTGACGCGGAAAGACTGTAGAAACACAGAAATGAAGGATGTTTTTAAATTTCGCATAAGAAAAATGGTTTTGTTACACATGTCCAACATGTAAAAAAATGAAAAAAAAACATTTTCAGTTTGTTCCCAATTAAAATTTAATTTGCAATTCAAATAGAATCTCGCTTCGCTATGCTGTTTCCGCCGTCAAACCGCATCGAATAAAATCAAAATCACGCTTTTACTATGAAAATTGTAGAAGAAATGTGGTTTGGCGCAAAAAAAAATTAACTTTTTAAATCTATGTTCGCCCAATAATTTTTTTCGAATGACGAAAATCGAAATTTTCTAATAATGCAAATGTGTTTGGAATTCCATTTTACCTATCTGTGGGCATTTTTGTCCTCCTAGGTGCAATTGAATGTTGCAATCTGATGTTAGAAAAAGTTATCTAGGATTTTTCTGGGGGAGACATATTTCGGACATATGTAACAACTTTTTTGTAATCCGAAATTCTAAAACATCCTTTGTTACTGTGTTTCTACAGTCCTTGTGCGTCGATTGAGATTAAAATCACGCTTCTACGTCGAAAATTGTAGAGTGAGAAAAGTTTGCGGAAAAAATCTAATAATCGCGAAATTTTTTTTTGTTCGAAAATCAAAAATTTTTATAGATGCAAATGTGTTCAGAATTCCATTTCACATATCTGAATGTATTTTCGTTCCCCTAGGTGTACAGTGAGATTTGAAAAATGAGGCAGGTACAGGGTATTAGATTGCCTGAAAATATATAAAACATTTCATTGATTTCACTATTTTTTTACTTTTATGATCATATGTTTCGCAAGTATTTTCATTACTTTAATAGCCCTGGGGAATTAATTTCTAAGTAAAGATTGTTTTTGTAGAACAATGGAGTGTAACTAAGCTAGGCATAATTTGATTTTGCAAATAAAAACAGTAAATTCTGAAGAGACACTGCAGAATACTTCGATAATGGGACCAATTTTGATGTAGCGATACATGAATTAGGTAGTCCCATTTTAGAAATATGTATAGTCTTCAGACAGTCGATACTCTGAGAAAACAACAACAAATAATCCTATTAATTTTCGAGGATGAAATCGTGCAACAAACCAGAAATTGTTGAGGCATCTTCGAGGTATTGGGAGAATGCGCTTCAAAACATTGGATGTAGCGTATATATGAGAGCATGTACATATTAGATATGCTTAGCATGCACAGAAACATTCTAAAAAATATGGATGCTAAAACAGGAGATGAAGCAGAACTTTTACATTTGGAAAGGCATTTATTCCTATAAATTGGAACCCGAAGGAAATATCGGTGTGCGCTCGTCTTAGCGCCAGTTTATCAGTCGCCCCGCAGCGGTAGACGCCTGTTTACGAAGCTAATCGAATCCCCAGAGGCAATTTAGTCTCTACCTTTGCTCAGCTGGCAACTCCACTCAGGAGAGGCAGTCATTTCTCCCAAGCAATTCAGGCCTTCATACAATAGTTTCCAGAGAAGTTGGATTGCTCAGAAAAGGATCTCAGAACATTCCCAAGCAAAAGCTTTCTTCTGAAGAACAACGGCAGGTTAACAAGCATGAACATGTGCCTCTGAGTGGGTACCTGACGTTTCCCCGAGTTGTTATGAAAACATGATAAATTTCTATCATATGCAATTTGTCACATTCAAATGACAGATTACTCAAACTAAAGACTAACAATACATGAGACGTTTAAGGCATAAATAATATCTTCACATTTTTAAGTTGCTCTCAATTCCACCAGCAAATTAGTTGCACCGCAGACGAGGGAAACCAGCCTGAATATGATGTCATCGTCCTGCAACAAAAAGCTAACGCGTTAAAATGCAATGAACATGCTTCCTACCAAGCTGATGATAGAACAAGTGACTTGCTGAAAAGGAGATCGAAGTACAACGTCTATTTCAATTCGTTTTCTGAAGTTCAGTTTGAAAACGAGGGTTTTTAACCAAGATGACTTTGTCTCAGAATAACTTCAAAGCTAATAACGTTTAGCAACTTGTATTTTCTAAGGAAAATGCGAAAACCCTTTGAACATTCAATGGCTGACAAAGCAAAAAAGCAAGTTGCAAGTGCTTAAAGTTGCATTGTTCAGGGTCCGACACAAAATGAATGAGGGACATATTTTCTTCAGATTTCAACGATACCAACAGTGCACTTTGCATTCACTAGTAGATTAAAAAAGTTTTAAGCTGCTCAGCGTAAATATGTCATTTCAGATGAAATGTTACGATTGTGAAAGTAATTGGAGAGGTGCACAGGCAAGTACTGATTTACCAATCAGCACACTGCGCAATCCAACAGAATCTCAACACAAGAGAAGTTAATGTCTCGGTAGACACAATTTTAGAACCAAAGCCGAACAATGGAATTGCTATTCAATTTCGAAATCTAGAGCACATGCTCTAAATACTCAACAGGTGCGAAACAAGACAAAAAATGGGGCTCCCAAAGGAAAAATGCAACTGAATAATGTTCTTCACGCGTCAACTCGTGTCAGTGTGAATATATGATGAATGTTGGAAAGTTTGGGAGCAGTTTCAGACAAATGTACTATCTCTCGAATTATATTTGTGAACTAGTGAACTTAATCAATCACATTATTGTTCTAGGGTAACGTAGGTATTTAACAATTATTTCTTGGAATAGATTCTTGAATAAGTGCAGACTTTTTCTGCAGCTAATGTTGAAATTTGACCAAATCTCATCCACAAATTTTGAATTTACATATAATCATCTATCTCACCAGAGAGATAGAGGTTAATAGTTTTGAAGTGATGAAGTAACTTCTTTCAAAGAGCTCTTCCCTCGAGCCAATTGCCTCTTTAGCAAGTGAAAGCATAGGTTCGTGCCAGCTCGGGGTCCACGTAGGCCGAAAAGAAGCTTGTGCTGTTAGGAGTCGCAGCCGCTGTTGCGCGACAGTGAACAGGATTTTCTTTTCATTTATCAATGGGCGCAAACTTTCATTGGTGACATGTATAGCCAGGGTTTAAATCTAAATTTGTCATCTGAACAGAAGAACGTACGGTTCACTGCAACGGAGACCAGGACAGGATGTGGCGCCATGTCGCGTGGAGAAAAAGGAAGGTCAGCGGATAAAGAAAGGTCAGAAATTCTGACACAAACACTCCGGTCATCATATTGAGTGAATCTCAACGCTTTGGACTTCTATGTTCAGGCGCATTTGAAGAAAAAGAGTTAGCGCACTCTGAGAGTGGAACTGAGTCCCATGCAAAGAACGAAAAAGGGCTGCTGGACAAAAGCAAAAATAAGATGAAGATTTTGAGAGCAATAAATACAACGGAAAGATATGAAGACGTATTTATTAGGGTATGATACTGATATTTCAGCCACTCAAATTTCCCTCTGCATTCAGGCCTGCGAGCAATGATATTTGAAAACGTTTAAATTCATACGAGGCTCCCGTACGATTGTTGACAATGCTCAGTTCAAAGCTGTCCCGATGATCCCTCCTTACAGACTGAATAGATTAAATGGAGAACGAATTGTAATTCATCAAAAAGTACACGACCATTCTCCGTTCAATCATTCGCTCAGTTATTTTTCATATGCGTGATCAAATTTTGTATGTATTGTATAAATTGATGGATTAAGCTTCGGTGACAGGTGGGCTTAAATTTCAAGATTTTTTATGGATTTTAAGTATTGAAACGTTAATGACCGACTACCAACATTTCGTTTCCTCGACACCACCGAGAACAGACGGTGTTGCTCAAGTCAATTCCGAAATCTGTCACGCATTGACGTTTTTCATCAAACAAAAGCTAGTACCGTGCTATGAAGTTCATTAGCGAGTGAGAATCTAACAGCAGACTTTCTACTTCTGTTGCTAGAGCTCAGATTGGCTTACATTTTTTTCATCGTAACCTGAAGTTTCATTGTGTTACTGAAAATATAATCGATGACTCTGGGACGCCTTCACCTACCTCCAATTATTATTATTATTAAAATTATTTAAGAAAGTTTTAGCCTCCCTTTATCACGACTAAGATGTTCAAAAAGAGGAAGGATGAAGGCACCATTTAGTATGGAGTTGAGGGAATGCAGAATCTATGCACAAGGTGCATAGAAACAGTAAGCTAAGAAAGAAGTTCATGAAACAAGAATAAGTTGAAGAAGAAAGTGGTAGGTGCTGAAAAACAGGACTACAGAGAACCGAAAAAAGACGGTCTGTTTCAAAACAAAAACCTATTCTATTTCAACAAAAATAGAGCCTACCTAACCTTTAGCTCGGGCCCTCACATAATTCCCCTAGGAGCGCTAATTCACATAGATACAATAGTTGTATCCCCCTGAGAGGTCACCTATCTCCAAATAAAAACATTTAAACCCTCGGCGCTTATGAATTGTCTGTACATGCATTTAAATATTATATCTCACTTATATTTGAAAGTTGCACTCTGCCTAAATCGTGGCTCTCATCCCTCTCATGGAGAACGGTCTACTTCAGATACCAGTCTCGCAGGACTAAGGGTGAGCGTTCACTAACCTGATTGCAAAAATAGGTTTGACCTCCACATATGCATCAACTTATCAGATTCAGTGGGCGAAATTCAGCTAGCTTCATTTCTCCAGCCAACTCAAATATCAGCCTCCTTAATTAAATTGAAATTTGTTATTTCGAGCTTATATCCACGTACCCGAATGATTTGTAGCAATCAAAATATCATTTCCGCAGAATACCTCAGACATCTTGCTTCTGCATCGTAATCCTCAGTTAAATCGTACTTATTCACTGATTCTCGGAGATGCATGAGCATTGAAGAGGTAAGGTTTGTCTGAAAGACTGATACAGCTTCACGAACTTCAACTGAGCAGAAATTACTGAAAGAAAACGTTCAAGATTTACCAGAATAACCGACCGTGCGACTATTTTCTGCCGTAAGAAAATGGCTGGCGGATATTGTTTGGCTCATATTCTTCACTAAAGAAAGTAGATAAATAATGGGTCTCGAAGATGTGAAAAAGCGTTCTCTCAGCCAAGGAGCCTAAAACATGGCAGTGTACACAGCCGCTGACCTTGTGCAGGGGGAGGAGGTACGTATAATGTGAGCGCCGGGCAAAGCGAGGGTCCGGCTGTAAAGGCCGAGTGACGACAGCAGTTCAGCCGCGAATAATATCGCCTTATTTTCCGCTAAGAGCACCGTGTGCTCGGTTCATTTGACTGCTAAGCCTGCTATTCTGCAGCTCCCATTATGAAGATGAGCCCTAATTCTTTACGCTGCACAAATGAACCAAGTAATTCTGAGTGTCATTTGAACTCTTGGCCGACCCTATAAACGTCTCAGATAAAATGTGAGCACAAGCGAATGGCTAAATGTGAGCTCAGCGTCGAGAGCCAGCTTGCGACACTACCTTCATCTTTTCTCCTTTTAGAAGTAGTGTGAAAATGTCAGTAGAACATGCAATGGTGTTGATGCTCTCATACGCTGCTGATCTTTCATATTCAATCTGAAATTTTTCGATCCAATGCATTGAGTATTCTTTTCCAATTTTTGCCAAATTTTATCTTTCTTGAAGTAAAATTTCATTTCGTAGATGATTTCGTTTATAAATACATAATAAATTTCAGATCTTTGATGCAACGTTGCTAGGTCTTTCCTTGTTTGACCTCAACAATTGACTACAAGTATTTTGCTGATGTGAGTAACATTACAATACTAGGTGGCTTGTACACACTTCTTTTTCTTCGACTGATATTTCTGAGATCAAATAGTGGTTAAAATTTTCACGTGAGAAATGGCATTAGTAATTTTGAGTACATTAAAGTGATGGAAAGATACTAAAAAACTTTCGATTATATCGTTCAAGACGTTCTCACCAATCAATTGAGTTTAATATGCATAGTTGAACGTAAATAAATTTGAAGCTCATTCCAGATGGTGATGGTCCTCGACACGTTCGTGACTCTCATTAGGCGAGGCAATTAGTTGCTGCAGCTTCAAGTCATTTCCCGGATGTGAAGCGTATCGAGGGAAGCTAATGACCACTCAGATCTGAGAGGTGTGATACGTTTGTGCAATTTAATGAGAGCTGAAGAGCATCACCTGCAACATAAGATTCTCAAGATTAGCATATATTAACACAGCAACCTGGTCATTAGTTTGAAAACACTGTTTGTCCCAAAATCGGAGAATGCTAGAAGAGGAGAGTCGCAGCTATAACTTATACGTTCTCTGCGATACGACCCACCGGTGGGTCGTGCTTAAGTTTTTCCTGCTGCGAAACGACCCATCGATGGGTCATTAGAAAATTTTCTAACAATCTTTTAAAATTAATGGGATTTAATGAACCCAGTTAATGTTTTGTATTTATAAAATTTCTAACAACTTTTGAATTAAAATTTGAGTTGAGTACTAAACTTCAGTTTAACCCATCGCAGTCAAGGTGTTGACTCGCGACACGGATCGCTTCATGTCAGTTCAGCCAAGCAACACAGCAGGCAGCCATGCCAGTATACTGCAGAATGACATCATGCTTATTCGAGCGGCTCGCTTCACAAGTCCACACCCGGAAGAGCATTCCACCTTTATTATCTGCAGTGAACAAGCCCCTGCTCAAATCGTGTAACCCTCTTCAAGACTCGATCAACTAGTACGCGTTAACTGAGAAGAAGAACGCAGCAGCAAAATGTGTAAAATCTCGTATGAAAGTGACATTTCGATTGCCTAAAGTTACTCCGCGATGTATAACAGGCCGAAGTTATCAATTACAGTTTTAATGAATGCAAAATGATTTTCATTAAAAACTGCAACTCGAGGGTCAGACTCCAGGTGCAATGCCAAGATAACAGCTGTGTTGATGTAGCAAAATAAAATTGAGGTCACCAATAGTTAAAATGTTCACAAATGCGTATGAAATTAACACTCACTTCACGCGCACAACGCTTATACATTCAGTCATCATGAAAGGATCTCATTATAATTAGTCGAGCCTAAATTGTCTTCACTGAAAAAAAATATTAGTTTCAAATACGTGGCCAGGACTGCTGACGCTGATCGTCGAGTGTTAAAATGCCAAAAAGTACGGTATTTGATGAAGTCCTTGACACTGAGTAAGGTAAAGTCAAAAGACAAATACATATCCACCTGCTTATAAATAAAAAAATAAAATGACATATAATTAAATTAGATGACGGTTTAATTAATTTGATTTGATAATGGTTTGAGCCTCGTTAGCACATTAAAGATGTTCTAAATAGAGGAAGGAGAAAAACACCATTTAGTATGGAGTTTGGGGAACGAGGATTAGATTAGATTATTAGTTAGTTTAAGCCTTCCTATCCTCAACAAATGGGATCCAAAGAGAGGAAGGAAGAAGGCACCATTTAGTATGGAGTTAAGGGAACGTGGAATCTATGTAGAAAGGGCACAGAAACAGTAAGTGAGAAAGAAGTTCATGAAACAAGATCAAAGTTGAAGAACAAAGTAGTAGGTGTATAAAAAACAGGACAGCAGTGAACCGAAAAAAAGTTGGTCCATAAAAAAACAAAAACCTATGCTATTTTAACACAAAGAAAGCCTACCTAACCTTTAGCTCGGGCCCTCACATTGCCCCCCCTGGGAGCGCTAATTCCCATAGATACAATAGTTGTATCCTCCTGAGGGGGTAGGGAACAAGGAATCTATGCAAAAGGTATGTTCCCATACGAAATCTCCTTTGCATGAAAACAAGTTAGAGAGGAAGTTCTTGAAAAAAAAGTTGAAGAAAAAAGTAGTAAGTACTGCAAAACAGGCTAGCAGTGAACCGAAGAAAAGATGGTCCATTTTAAAATAAAGATCTATTCTATTTCATCATAAGCAAGGCCTTCAGCTCAGGACCTCGCACCTTTCTCTTGAGAATGCTAACTCCCATAGATACAACAGTTGTCCAACCGAGGGAAAGAAAAAGGCCAAACATTTTCATTTAACTAGAGTATCAGAAAACTCTTGGTAGAGAGTGATGTAAATTAAGCATCAGACACTGAAGGAAACTCTGCAGAGTAAGCTGATGCGACGTTCCAACTGTAAGAATTGGGGACGCAAACCGATTGACGAAGTTCTACAACCTGTGCCTCACTTTACCCGAGAAACATTTTCGTTGCTAAGGAAGAATTATATCATTACGTGAAAGATGTTCCTCAACTGAAGTGAGATGCTGAGACGAGTTCTAAAAATTTCCAATGTAGTCCCCAGCAATGCACCGTGAGTCTCCATAAATTACACCATCCTGCAGATAGATGTTAACTGATAAATAAAAATACCAGTCAACTTAACATCACTAATAGAGTGCATTACAATAAAGGAAGGCGTAAAACCCGAAGGCTTCAATCAAGTTGAATATACGAGAGTTGGAGCCGAAAAATGTAAAGCTGTTAATTCGTCCGATATCAAGTACAAAGCTTCCGACTCATGTAAATCCGTTCGGAACCGTAATACCTGTGTGTTAGTGTACACTAACAAACTTTTCCATAAAAAAGTGGCGTGAGATGCTTTAGCACCACACGAAGAGATTAGATTAGATGTTAGTTTAACCTCCCTAATTAAAATTAACCAAGGCACTCCAAGAAGAGGAAGGAGGGAAGCACCATTTAGTATGGAGTTGAGGGAACAGGGATTCTATCTACAAGCTGAGCTCCCACACAAAATCCTTTGAGTAAGCGAGGAAGGAAGTTTACGAAAAAGAGAGAGAAGTAAAATAACGAAGTAGCTGGTACTAAAAAACAGGACAGCAGTGAGCCGGAAAAAGATGATTGGTGATGAAACCAAAAACAAATTGTTTCAGCAAAAATGTTCGCCTAACGCTCAGCTCGAGACTTAACAGTTTCTTCCCACCACTGAGAGCGCTAATTCCCATAGGGACAATAGTTATATCCCCTTGAGAAGAGTGAGTAGACATCAAGTCTTTTCAGGGTAAATTATTTAGGCGAATCCAACATTGCAATAGTTTTTTAGTACATTTAAATGTTATGGATGCTTTAACAATGTTTATAGCATCCATGTTATCAAATATTTGCTTTTCAAGTGTGCAACCATTTCTTCTCATTGATACCATACCAGGCATCAATCATACCATACCAGACATAGTGATATTTTTTTGCACTTCGTTACTTTCAGAATTGATTTTTCAACTCTAGAGTTTCGTATTGTTGTATAAAAAGTGTGATCGAGTGAAGAAAACAATGTGAGCTTTACGCATTAAACCCAAATCTAAACATATTTAAAAGCTTTGAAAAAAATGGGCACACAGCAAACAGGAATAACAGCTCCAGAATTCATTTTACCGCTAATTGTCATTCTCCATATTGAAAAGAAGTCAGGCATGGGCTTTATCCGCACTCTTTGGTGACAAGATAGAATCGTATTTTAAAGGTATGAATATGACAGCAATTTAGAGCTCCCAAGGAAGTAAAAGAAGTTATTCATCATCGACATTGATAGTCATCAATGTCGATGAGCAAAAAGAGCAGCGCAAAAATAGAGGCAATCAGGGAGTGCACGAAAACTCGCGCCATGCAATAAATAAATAACCTAAGAGGGTGATGGTATAAACGGGAGCGACTGCGAGGCGCCAAGCTCGTGTGACCTACTCAGAGCACAATTAGCCTTGGCACGAACTCGCCCGCTGCCATTCTCAGTTATGAATACTGAAGCACAGACGAGCTGACACGCGCTAGCAGGCCTCAAAATTGCACAATGATCTCAAGATGGCGTGCAGAACGTCGCGTGTCCCCAATACCCTCGTCCCTACAGCGCTCTAGGGAAATGAGCAGTTCGGCGCTCTCGTGGGCATTAGATGAAAAAATTACTTCACACCAAAGTTTACGAGCCTCGCTATTCTTTGGTGGAACTTTGATCGATTTCAAAAAATTTCGCACGTAGTATGAAGATTGAAACTAAAGCTGAAAAGGAACATTTTTGCTCGCACAAGTTTGGAAATATTTTCCTATTCCATCATCACTGCTGCCACAAAAAACGAAAAAATCAAAATTAAAATGAAAGGAGTGTAGAGCATAGAAACTAAAAGATTGAAACACCAAAATACCTAGTCTCTCTCATACACTAAATTTCCATTGAAATTTGTACATCCACAAGCAAACAATAAATCGCTCACACAAAGATCGAGTGGATTTGAGTTGAAATATAAGAGCGATATTTAGTTGCAACGCATTTCAATCACGATTTAAATAAGACGTCAGACTAGATAAGATTATAAGTTAGGTTAAGCCTCTGTAATCATAACAAAGGTGTTCCATAGGGAGGAAGGATGAAGGCGCAGTTAAGAATGGCGCTAAGTGAACGCGGAATCTATGCACAAGATGAGCTCCCATATTGAAACAGTAGATCGAGAAAAATCTTCTGAAACAAATAAACGTTGAAGAAGAAATGGAAAGGAGGCTTACCTAACTCTAAGCTCTGGACCTCATAATTTTGGCCTGGAAGCCCTAATTCCCTAAGATCCAATAGGGGGATCTGAACTATCACCAGTCTTATAAGTAGTTGCTTTTGGCATGAACAAAATAGAAAGTGAGATGAAAGGGGGATCAAATGAGTAGAAATCCAGGGGAAAACTCTGGGAATAAGTCAGCACCTAAACCGTAATAGTATGTTTCCTCTGAGTTACACGCAGACCAAGTAAATAACATATTTTTTAGGCGAGTTGCAATCAATGCCTGCAGGCTAATTAGTGACTACCTTAATACATATAAACTGATACAATACCTAAATTGTTTTATCCGCTTAGCTTTAATTGCCTCTTCTTTAAAGCTCAATTTGACAACAAATGTACAAAAATTATTCGTTAAGACAACTGTAAAAAGTATCAAGAATCAAAAACAAAACTTTGGCGGTCACAATCGTATCTCTAATATTTGGCAAGCTGAAAGGAATAAAACTCGAAGTTGGGAAGCTAGGAAGAATTTAATGAGTGTTTTTGGCGAGGTTGGTGGGGCTGAGGTGTCATATCACTGTCAGATAAAGAACTTAACGGAAAAAAATTTCCCATTTTTATTTGGCGCTCCAAATAAAAATGAGGGATTACAAAAATGGCAATAGCATGGCGTGAAATATCACAATGCCCTGCGCAACCTCAGGTGTGGTGGTGGCTCTTGCTGCAGTTACGCAACGATTCTTGCCGCCATTTATATTCCTCGTTCCCTGTGGCATCAATGAATAGTGGCAAACTTTGGCTAGCATTCATCGTCAATAAATAGTTTCCATGTAGATCATTGTGTCCTCCTAATGAGCTTGAAGAACTTTTCAAGCTGTTCTCTGCATATATGCTGAGCAACTTGTGCGTAAATAAAGTTAAAAAAGATTGCATGAATAGCGCTAAGAAAGATGTTTACGATTCCGTCTCCGTGTCATCAATGAACAGCACAGCTGATCACTCCGGAAGAGGAGACCTGACCGTCAACTGATTTCGCTACTTTTCATGAGTAAATGGAATTTCCTACTCTAAAGTGGATTTGGCGAATGTTTGAAATCCCCATGAAATACAACAAGGGTGTTTGAAAATTGTAAATAATTGCAGCTTTGATAGAATACATCTTCAAAATCGCTGTGGTAACAAAATCTGATCAACCCTTCTGTTGAAAGAGAATCTTGAGCGTTTTCACAGTTTAAAATGGCTGTTTATAGAATTAAAATTTGTCGATGCATAACCTTCCTTTGGAACTTACAATAATGTTCAACAAAACTGCTAGGATTTCTTCTTCTATATTACAAATTTTCCTTAACATCTTTTCTCTGCATTGAGGGCGATCGGAACCATATTATATGGATGTATAGAACACAGCATACATTCACCATTTCCCATTTGCGTTAGTTTTATTCATTACTCGGCGCACGAGAGGGCTGACGAGAGGTGCTTCTCACTCGAGGTTTCTACAAAAAGTGCAGGCATGCCACACCATAGACATTCGCTGGTGAATAGTAACGCTCGCCAAATGCATTACACGAGAAAAATTGAACAAGATACAGTACATGAGTTGGATTGCTGTTTATGTTTAAACCGAGAAAAAAACGTCTCACAGCAATCTCGTATAAAAAACGAAGTGTTTTTGGATAGGATGTTTTCTTGTTTTTAGATGCGCTTTAAAGAGGTCGCTCTATTTGCGATCCAATATGTTGAAATACTATCTTCAGTGCTCTTCCTAGCAAGTTATGCTAGCTTATCCCCTATCTGTAGACATTGAAAGTGTTTTTGATTGTGTTTGACGTACAGGAGTGTTGTTTTAGCTAGTAAAGCTGAATTGCGATGCGCGTACCTTAAAATCGCTTACACGATTTAACTGCCCGAGCATAGCGTGTCCGAATACTTCAGTGTCTGTCACCGATGAAACATTGCATTGTGGTTTTCCGTGAGGTGCTGCTCTTAGTTCTTTAAAATTTAATGTGATGTTCCAGGACTTACCTTGTAGTGAAAAATGTGCATGCTATCTCTCAAGCTGATAATGTTACTCTTGTGAGCTCTGGACCTAATCCTGAAACAATATAGATGCGAATGCGCGGGTATTCATGGGAGATCAGTGAATAACTGCTTATCACACATGGAAGCTGAGGGCCAACCAACTCTTCTACTCTTCAGCATCGATGTCTCCAGTAAAATGGAATATAATAATTTCATGTTTGTGCTCTCCGGAGTTCATAACGAAGAGCTCCTCACTTTACTGAAAAAGCAATTTCACCTCAGCTGGACATGAGAGTGGCTCGCTTCTCACTCGGGAAGAGGTGCAGGCCCTGACGTTTCGCCTCGATCAACCTATCATACGACCTTGGTTTTCTCCCTCACCTCGCACCCTAGGCCGTGTTTGTCTCCAGGGTCACATGGACAGGCTTCAGATAGAGTCTTCTTCTCTGTGCTTGCGCTATGCTCGAAAATGTCTCTCACTTGCTCAAACTAGAATGTAATCAATGTTCTGTCCCAGACCAGTGCTGAATAATGTGTTCTTGAAGTTGAACGTGTCCTGTACTCCAAAAGTGCAGTTATGATTCTTTTTTGTTTATGATTGATTATAACTCAGTTTCAAAAGCCCTTACACAACAAAGATGTTCAAACAGGCACTATTTAATATGGAGTTAAGATGACATGGAATCTAAGCACAAAGTGTTTCTCACTCAAGATTTCCTGCTCAAAAAGGGCAGTGTGTTGAGAATGCAGGCTTAGAAACAAGATAAAAGTTCAGTAAGAATGCTAGAAGCGCTGAGAAGCATAAAAATAGTGAACAGTAAAAAAAGATTGTTAAAAAACGAAACACATATTTTATTTCAACAAAAAGAAAGCCTACCAACCTCTCAGCTGGGAACCACACATTTTTCTCCCGAGAGAACCAATTCCCGTACATAAATAGGTCCCATGGGTAGATCTCCGTGAGGGGATAAACGATGCATAGCAACCTTACCTTCATACATTCTGTCCCTTTTAGCTTCTCGTGGAAAATAGATTAATGTCTCTAAATATCTCATTCTACTCCAGAAGAAAGCACAAGGGAAACTTCATGGACCAGAATGTTGACCATTCTTGGTATAGCTATAACATATTTCCTGAGATGCAGCTTGGGACCATTCGTTTCGCGCACGTCAAAACTACTCAGGATGCTGACATGTAAAGACAAACAAGACAATACTGGAACGATTGCAAGAGTTGGAACTTGCTAAAGAAAAATCATCGAACATCACAGAAACAATTTAGTGTCCCAATACAATAAACGCAACAAGTTTTCTTTATGAGCCAACATCGGCCTCAATTTGCTAAGGAGTTCCCCTTCCAAAAAGTTGCGCCCATAAAAAGTTCTAGAGCAAGTTTCGAATTGCCGCCGCCTTCAAATATTATTTCGCTGGAAAATTTTCCAAATTTTTGCATTAGCGTCAGGTTGTAATGTCAGGAGCGGGTAGTTTGAGCCGAGTTTTCTTTGATAATGAAACTCTAAGAGAACTTGGGCGCAGGAATTCCCAGTACAAAATTGCATCTTTTGGACCACGTCTGCCGGAACAAAACTTCAGCATCTCGCTCTCAACGATTGTGATGAGTGTGCTTTACTAACTCTAATCCTGGGAGATGGAATTTATTGCTATTGTGGTCATTATCATACATTGGAATTTTCAAAACGTTTCAACAGCAGGAGAAATATTTCAACGAAATAAATTGAAAAGCATGACCAATACTTAAGTAGGCCGCTTGCTAGTAAAACTCTTTCCTGCTGAGATCAACAGAAATAAAAAACCAAATCATTATCACAAAATGATGCCTCCAAAATAGGCACCTGAAATAGGCTTTGAGCGTTCCACTAATGCATACAACTGGGGAGTGTGGATGACTTCAAGGTATTTAATGAGGATAAACACAACCAGTATACGAGTATTTCCTCGTACGAAACCCTGTAATAATTTGCATTTCCTACAGCGCTTAGTCCTCGAGTTGCTCCAAAGAACGGAATCCTCCTCCTTTGCGGAATCAAAAAGAAGTACCAGTTGAGGGAAGCAAGATGTCTCGTAACTGCAGAGATTACTCAGCGAGACTCTGAGACTCGGTCCTGAACTGGTAGGGAGAGAAACATCGCATACTTGGAATAATTTTACCACCAGCCTGCTCGTTCACGAGCAGGCAGGTGGTATTTCATCATAGGATTTGCACCAAAGAACGATTAAAACATTTCCACCGAAATGCATTTATTCAAAAATACTTGAAATTACTTGGCAATGAATTAAGAAATAAAAGCTCTGCTTTAGTAGTCGATAGTTACGCATTAAGGTAAGCGTTTCAATTCAGTAAGGGTTTTCAATTCCCAACGATAGTTAAGCTCACAAGCTGAAGCCCCAGCACTTTTATTCTACAGTAAATAAACATTTCATTCAAATAAGCAAATCAAGTGAAACCAATTCATCGACTGTCAAAACCTAATAGAGCTGCCCGAAGTCATGCAGTCAGAGCTAAACTGTTGCTCTTAGGAAGGTGGCCTGGGACAGTTTCTCCTCTACCCCAGGCTTGCTGGAAGTTTTAGCGGAGGAAAAAAATAGGTCGAGAACGATGATTAGGGAAGAAATTACGATCTACTCAATGAATGCTTCAAAACAGCTTTCACAAATTGGGTTACAATGAAGATGTGGTTAATGTCATGAATGAAATAAAGACGACCCAGAACTACGCTCATCATGCCGCCCTAATTAGGAAAGCAAACGTCATCTATTCAAAGTTTCCACTGAAAGCTCTCGTATCTGGCGGAGGATGGTTTGAATTGGCCGTTTTGAAGCACTTGTGCTGCTGCAAAAGACGGCACACAATGGACACAATTTGTCCATAATTAAGGAGCGGTCGTATCGTCGTGCCTTGAAGAGGCTTCAAATGAGCCCACTTTGTCCTCCTCGTCAAGTCCCACTCGTACTTATCTTGACTAAAGACTCCGCCTCGAAATGAATTATAGCTTCAGAGCCATCGATTTCATTTTCTTGTTTTAATCCTGTTAAAAAAAAGGCGGGCAGCGGGCAGCGAGGTCTTGCTGCTAGGAGAAGAAAGAGAGCAGGGGTTGTGGAAATCGAAAGTAATAGCTTTAAGAGGGCTCCTCAAACTCATGAAAGCTCACCTTCCAGCTGTAACTGTATTGCGAGGCGCTTTTAGGGGTCTAGAAGGAAGTTATAGGACGGTGAACAGCTCAGTATGTAGTAATGAGGCGCTCACAGCGCCCGTCGGTCGAAACGCTTCTTGCTAGTTCATTCGAATGTTGTTAGTAAAAATCGAACTGTTTTTGCAATTTCAACCGATTGGTCTTTACCAATCGAGAAAATTGCGTAAATTCTTAACTAATGGCACAAGTTTACTCGACCACTAGATTACTTCAAAGCTACATGAGGGCAAGAACATGTATTAGTGCGTCAATTCTTACCTGAAAAAGTTATTTGTATTTCAAATTATTTGCAGGTTTAAACGAGAGCTACTCGCTATTCCTATTCTCTCAATCTTTCAAATAAGGTTACAGAGTATTATGAGCTAGTTTCAGTGGCCCTAACTACAACAAAGATGTTCTATAAAGAGAATGGATCATGAGGTACCATCTGGTTTCGAATTGGAAGTAAGGTTCTGAAACCAGATATAAGTTGAAGAAGAAAGTGAGAGGCACTGATAAACAGGACAGCAGTGAACAAACAAACAAAAAAAAAACAAGATAATATCGTCCACACCAAAACAAAAAACCTATTCTATTTCAACAAAAACAAGGCCTACCTAACTCTCAGCTCTGACGTTCACATTTCCCCCATACGAACTGTAAGTTCCATAAATGTCATAATTGCATCCCCATGAGGATTTAAAGATTTAAAACAAGGATCATTCATTATGAGTGATTCAACGAGCTACTTAAGCAAATTGGAAAAAGAAAGAAATAATTTACTGTGAAGTTCGAAAATGCAGCGGCCGTGAAAAAGTTGGTAAAGTTGTTACAGTTCATGACTACGCGGGGCTCACCGTCTGTGAAGTCTCAGCGAACCAGCGCACATGGAGAAGGAAGGCAACAAACATATGGAATGAAACATAACCGTCAACATCATTGTCACCCTGAACACGTTTCCTAGCACAGCTTCAAGCAAATGATATTGTGGTCTTGCGGTTAGCGGACGTTAGGAGAACGCCACAAAAATTTTAGCTTCAATACCTATAAATATTTCCTAAACTTTTGACGTTTGGCAGGAATTTAATTGGGAACAACAAGAAAAACTACATCGAACATGCTTAATCTTACGAGGATGCTTTTCGTCAGAGCAATCTCCCTCAAGAAAGATACGTCATGGACAGCAGAACAAATAGTGACTCATGAAATGGGCTTGTATGTTGAGTAATAAAAAAACCAGAGGTATAAACTTTGACAG
The DNA here is from genome assembly GCA_014220935.1 of Platorchestia sp. MABIK. Lineage (NCBI taxonomy): Eukaryota > Metazoa > Arthropoda > Malacostraca > Amphipoda > Talitridae > Platorchestia > Platorchestia sp. MABIK. The sequence continues at coordinate 74,012 of JACJUY010000156.1, forward strand.
AGGGCATGGGCTTGCAAAGTAAACACTTTTTCATGAAAACCGAATGTTTCAAAACTCTTTAGTTTTCAAGACGCTGAGGTTTAATGTTTAATTTAGAAGCCAAGTTAATACCATTTCCATTTCTGAGAAATGTCACTGTGGAAAAGAAACGAATATATGAGAAGCAAATGCTTTATTAAAAAAAACTTTGCAATAACTGTTCGAAATGTTTGTTCTCTGGGTCAATGTGAGTCTGGTACCTCTTTCAAATATGTTGCAGCACAGAGTTCAAAAATCTTCGTTTTTACATTGTCACCTGCTGCGACCGCTGTCCATTCGACGAGATCTATCTCGAACTCCTCCGATGTTTCGTAAATCAATGATTATAGGAAACCATGAAAAAACTGAAGAACTCATGTCTGGAGGCCACGAGGTCATGCTCCTGGTCCATTACGTCCTATCCACTTATACGGAAAGGCGACGTTCAGATATTGGAGAGCATTCCTGTCGAATTGGGCTGGAGCTTTGTCCTGCGAGACCAAAATTTAACGGCGAATACCTAGAGGCAGATCTTCCAGTAGTTCAGGTGACACATCCTTTAGAATTGTGACAGACTGGTCCATTAACAATAGACGACAACAGATATGGCCCAATAAGAGAGTCTCCAACAATACCAGCCCAGGCACTGACGCTAAATCGATGTTGGTTGTTGAACTGATACACTTCATGAGGGTTGTCTGCTTGCCAGTTGTGCAAGTTATGTGTGTTGAACATTCCATTGTGCGACAAAGTGGTTTCGTCGATGAAGAGAACATTCTTCAAGAAATTTTCTTGGTCTTATTCATGCTTTAACCACCAATGTGCAAACCATACACAAGGGATGTACTCGGTAAGGAGCAGATCCTGAACTTTCTAAATATTGGTAAGAATGCAGACTGTTGTCATTGAGAACATGTCACCGTCGACCCCGCCATACTGTGCCGTCGACATGGCTTGGTTTTCTTAGGTCACGCGCTTTGCTTGGGTGTTTGCATGATGCCTGTTACGGAAGTTTCACAGCTCGTGACCCTCAACTGCATCGCGTACTTCACGGCCTCTCTGGTGTAGGCTGAAGTTTTCATATCCGCGTAGACGACGATGTATATTGGTAAGTAATGCAATGTCCTGGCACGTATCGATTAGGAAAACGCTCCTACTACATTAAAGCAGGGTCTCTAACATTTTAGTTGTCTGCACCGTAAGCTTCAGGCTTATCCGTGAATTCTTCATGTGCCAAACGCGGCAAAGTGTCCACTACGTTGCAGCGTTAACTGATTGATTCATAAACACTATAGCACTCTCACGTAGCTAGATTTATAGGTAACATTAATTTCAATATTACATTTTAAAAATAGAAACGTAATAAAGGGGACCTCAAAATTTCAACTTTAAATCTCAGTATCTTGAAAACTAAGATGTTTAAAAAAATTTGGTACTCGCGGAAAAAATGTTTTTGTCTGTGTGACTCTGCCTACTGTCAAAAGTTTGCACCTTTCATTTTTTAACACTCGGTCACCTCAGTGTGCTATTTTGGAAGAGATGGAACGGAATGGTTGAGCTAGACAAAATGCAGTGTTACGATCATAAACTAAAACCTGGATGGTGCACCGCTGAGTTAGAGCCTTATGCTCGATCAAGGCAGGGAAGAAAGCTTTCGAAGCTGCCAAGTTCGTCGAGACGAGCACGATCAAACATGAGTTCGCTGAGCTGGAAACGGCGCGTAGACCGCGCAACTTTATCGCACACGAAAGAAGTCAAGCACAATTTTTCCTCAGTAGTAGAGCAAGTTTGCACAAGAGAGTTCGAGCAAGTAATAAAAGAAGGTTAGCTTCTGCCGGGCCGCTACATCTCAGCCGACTTCATTTGACAGGACGAGTTAGAAATTCAAAAACGACTGAATTGAACAATGGCAAATTAAGAGCACAGCCGCATGCAGACCTACTATGAACAAACTTGTAATTTTCATCAAAACGAGATGGATTTTGAGCACGCAAACATTGAATTGAGAACTGTTCAGACGAATGGGGAAATTCTCCGAATGAGTTCCATATTAGTTTGTAATAAAACATGAAAATAAAATTGTTAAAATCCTTCTCTTTCCGTTGCTCACCTCTTGTTTGGGTAAAGGAGTCAGGGAGAGATCCTACGTTGCAAGCAATTAAGAAAAAGAACTGACTACTGGAAAGTCATCAAAGAGCTCAAACTCTTTCGTTTGATTGCAAATTTCATTTCTCAGGTTAAACTTCATGGTCTCTGCTGCCGTATCATTATCACACCCTGCGTGAGAAGTTGTGGCAGTTCAATGAACCACCACCAACCAAGGGCATTCAACTTCAAATTAATTTCCGAGTAATCCAGCTCACGTAGAACGAGGCAAATTATGGTTTGCAGGGAAATCTCGAGAGAAGATTTAGCCAGCGCTTTCGAGTTGCTGTGCCCGCCAAAGCTTTCTTAGGCGAAATACAGTTGGCGAGGTGGTCGAGACTGCGGCTGCTCGTTCTTCAACAAAGCTCAAGACTGAGCTCCCATCAAGGCGCCCGGCTGGACTTCCGTCGGAGGAGAGTGAATGTGGGCGAGAGGAGCAAATTAGGGAGACCGTCAGGCATGTGAGGGAAGCTTGCTCCTGCAATAGATCTGCAGCCATGCATGATGAAAGGGTCACGGTATTGGAGCCGAAATTGTGGTTACCTGGGAACGAGTTTCGCCTACACCGGCGTATGTCTTACTCGTACTTAGGTGGCGACAGCTAGTAGCACTGGATTAAACTCGCAAGCATGAAAACAGTGCATTTGTCGCAGTGAGCACCTTTATGCGCGGTTAGAGGCTGGTGAGAGCCAGTTCGAGTACGAAATAGATTCAATTAACGAGTGCTGTAGAAATAAAACGTACACGAACAACTTCAAACAAAACCGACAAGACCTAAAAAACAATGATAGGACGGGATAGGGATTTTGCAAAAACATTTGAGGAAAAGCTTTGGGAAAGAACATTCTAAAAAATGAGTATTTGACACAAGACTATATTGAAGCAAATAACAAGTCAAAATCGGGATAAATTCACTTTAACGATGCAAATTTATTGGAAATTCCCCGTAAAAGAAAAAATTCAGCTCCGAAAAATATCACAAAAAGAGTACAAAGATGATGAGATATTAAAGGGCAGATTCTAAGAAAGAGTACATTAATAAAGAAGGGAAAGGATACAAAACAAAGACGTTGAGAAACAATGACACCGGTAGCAGAAGTGTTGAGAAAAAGCACGAGAGTGTGATGCATTTTAAAAAATGGAACAACCCTAACAGCGAGGGCAATAAACTGCTCAAGAATTGAAATCCTGTCCTGCAAGTGCCTAAAGAAGCGAGGCAAAGGTAGAAACATCTGAAGTGGAAACTGTGCAGAAGAGAATCACGTAGTCGCACAATATAAGCTGTCTTGCCAATCACATAAGCAATATAGGGAGGAACACAGGACAATACGCAGGCAAGAACGACGTGAAATGGCATTAACTTCAGAAGGAATGGCATGTGAAAAAATAAAAATTTCTAAAATAACATGATGTGCAGATTTTCCGAATGAAAGGACAACACGGCACGAACACCAGACAGCACTGGTCTCATCCCAGCCACGGCGGGAGGAGGGCGGCGTAGGAGTTCTGGCCGCAGTTGTGACGTGATGAACTTCACGCTGGAGCGCGTCCCAGACTGCTGCTGCTGCTGCTGCCGCCCCATCTGCTCTGCTCTCGATGCGAGCAATATTATTGTGGGACGGAGCTAGCCAAGCGTTGACTCGATGGTCGTCGCGCAACACATTGTTGTTTTCTTACATTTTGTGACACCGGCTGGCATATAGCGGACGGTCAAATTTGTCAAATGACTGTCATCTATTTCTTTATTGTCGCTGATTCACATGAGAGTAATCCTACTGTTTCTCCTCTGTTCATTATTAAAATCGTTTTCTCCGTGGTGTGGGCACTTGATGGGCTACGGTAATATACTTGATTACATTGCTCATGGGCAAATAGAATTTTATCCCGAATTTGTATGTCAATCCCATAAGCAATTTGGTGAGGAACACGGGTAAATATGCAGGCAAGAACGACGTGAAACGGCGTTTACTTCAGAAGCAATAACATGTAAACAAATGAAAACTTCGGAAAAACGCGATGTGTGAATTTTCTGAATGAAAGGAAACACGGCAAGCACGAAGACATCGGCAACTGGAGGAGGAGGAGGAGGATGCGGAAGAAGTTCGACAGGCCCTCTGGCTTAAAGCAAGGATCTTGATATTGAGAGGTAAAACATGATAGAAGAACATTTTAAAAGGAGACGACAGCGCGTTAGCAGCACGTGCGCTACTGCGGCAGGATAAGAGAGCTCGGAATGAATGCAACTCCTAAGCGGCTGCATGAAGCAAGCACCAGCAAGGCCCCTCAAGCCATGCAAGCAGCAGCGGGGCAGCAAGACGCAGCGCGGCGCTCGTCTAATGAAAGCCCAGTCTGGCCGCTTTAAAAGGAATTATGAGAACGCACAAAGGATGCTTGCGCCCTTCGCAACGGCATCAAACACAATGGACGACTGTAGCGGACGTCCATTGCTCGCTGCCGGCCATTTCAAGAAGCTCTATGGCCTCTGGCATTCGAGGTACGGCAGTCCATCTTGCCTCCGGAGCTCATCTAGCACCAAACGAATGACACCCACACTGCCTTAAACATCATAAAAGAGATGTTTTCCTGCTTCACGTGCAAATCGCAGGCTACCAACCTTGGTTTTACGACCCTCCTATAATGAATATTTTTTAATTTATCGAGTTCCGTCATTTGATGTATTTTTCGAAGGTATTTCCGTGGGCTAATTAAACTCCGTTATTTGACATATTTTTAAAACATTCGGGCGTAGTACGAACGGGGTCAGTTTTGCCTCCTGGATTCAAGGGAATGCGTTAAGCTCACGATGTAAACAGGCGCTGCCACTTGTTGCGTCAGTTTTCCGGGAACTAATTACCGCTAAACGACCCTAGCTCTTCACGATGAATGCCCTATACCAGCAATGAAGGCTGGGATGATCTACAAAGCCAATGGGTGTTTTTCCGTTCATCACAAGGTAAAGCATCAGAGGGATGCGCAAATAAATCTTTCTGAGAAAGCGATGTTTGTGCCGCACTCTCACGAAGTTCGCATACAAACCGCAGTTTTATTTACACGTCTGCTTCTCAGAGAGGTTTATACGTAGTCAGAAATTATATCACATGTCCGATAAGATATTAGGAGACGGTTTCGGCAGGCGCTTCAAAATTGAATCAGTACGTCATCCCTACACTATGAATCAAGTACATCGGATTTGATAAGTTAGTTTAAGCCTCCCTGAACACAACACAGTTGTTCCTAAAGGAGTAAAGAACCACTTAGTACGGAGTTGAGGGAACGAGCAATCTATACGTAAAGCGTGTTCCCACACAAAATTCCCTTCGCAAAAACAGCAAGTTAGGAAGCGAGATTATGAAACAAGACGAAAGTTCAAAAAGAAAGTAGTTTAGATGATGAAAAATAGGACAGCACTGGATCAAAAAAATGGTCCGTGAAGCAAAAATCAAAAAACTATTGTCGACATGAGGGAAAAAATAGTCTTAAAAACAAGGCATTCCTATATTAAAGGTCATCTTCTATATTTAAAAATAATGATTAATATTACATAATCGAAGGTAAAAAGAACACAAAGTTAAATCATTCTACCGCACTTATTAATATACCAGTTCAAGGCCCCATAGTTACAACAAAGGTGATAGCAATGAGGCGAAGAGAAAAGACCATTTAAAATGGAATGTCGAAACCGGAGAATCTATGCAGTACGTGTGTTCCCACTCGCGGGAACAGCACACCGCTGGAGGTGCCAGTTTCCATAGACTCGGATACACAAATCTAACAAACCCTAACCTATTGTACATCTTACACTCCCTGAGGGGGTGAGCAAAAGGCGTAAAATGAACATTATGATTGATTGCCTTATTAGACTAGGTAAATTAGATAAGTTAATTTAAACTTCCCTAACCGCAACACAAGCATTCCATAAAGAGGAAAGAGGAAGGCACCATTCAATTTGAACTTGAGGGAACGCGTAATCTATGTACTAGGTGCATAAGAAGAGTAAATTGAGGAAATTTATGAAACGGAATGAAAGTTGAAGAAGAAAGTCGCAGGCGATGAAAAACGAGACAGCATTGTGCCGATAAAAGATGGCCCATAACAAAACAAGACTTAAGCTATTTCAGCCAAAGGAAGGCCTACCTAACCTACAGCTCGGGACCTCACATTTTCTCTCTGTGAGCGCTAATTCCCATAGATACAATAGTTGTTCCCCTGAGGAGATTGACCACTTCATTTCAACCACTCAGTTTAGCCTTAAAACAAGGATTTTGTTCCTCCACACTTGAGGGGAGGGAATGATGTACAAGTTCATTGATTACAAGGGCTTCCCTCATAATCTCTCCGGCTATTTTCACAGTTTTCTGAATCACTGAACCGTGTAGGAAGAACAATAATTTTTTCATGAAATAAGCTATTTTGGCTGCTGTACAGGGTATCCGCAAAAAAACTTAAAACACCTAATTAGAATCAGATTAAATCACCGGCAAACCAACTTTCACCCTGAATATTAATTAACCCTGAAGAGTAACCACTATTTCACACGATGAAGCTGAAGATGAATGTTCAACTCAAATTTAGAGTCAAAAGTAATAATCAGTTTTATAAATGGCAAACATTAACTGGGTCCAATAAATGCGATTATAATAAAAAATATTGTTAGAATTTTTCAAATGACCCATCAATGGGTTGTTTCGCAGCAGGAAAACCAAAACATGACCCACCGATAAGTCGTATCGCAAGCAACATGTTAATCAGATACAATTTGGATTTTTTGATGGGTAACCCTATACAACTCAAATAACTCAAATAAAACCCATCGGAAAATGTAGACTAGGTAATGACAAACCCTCTAGTCTGTGACAGTGATGAGCTAATTATGTTACAACCGATATATGACAATTGGGACGGGTTTTCAAGCGTGTTGATTAATATCATTGTAGGAGTGAAGCCTGGAGACAGTTTATATTTGTGAAGTTTTACTGAGATTTCATTGGCAAATCATTAAAACTAATGAACTCATAACTCAATTTGTATTACCATAGCGTTGTTAATGCATAATTTTCACCAAAATAAGAAAAAGTAACAAAGTAACTTTCCAAAAGACTGGGGTAAATGAAATTTATCCAAAATTATTAATGTACGACCCCTGAATACTGGCTCCCTCTCACGTTGGGTACAATCATCACGCTCTATTAAATTAATTATAAGACACTCAATTGTTAAGGATGCACTGAAAATGCAACTGAGCTCTTCTTTATAAAAATACCTAATACAAAGGAGAGATGCATTAAAAAACACACCTTCGGAGAATATTAAGATCGCATGGAAGACCTCGCAATCTTCTTGAGGTATAGTTTAAGAACGGAAAATCGGATTTACAAATTGTCTCGTACTGCTATCAGATTTGGTTCCCAATGTCCTGTAGCAATCACAGGCTTAAATTTTGCACTAAATCAAAGTGTGCAACTATAACTTCTCGGCAACTTATCAAATTCCTGTCTCTAATGCAACCGACGCTTCCAATAAAAAACTCTGCGTCAACCTCTGAAGACGACTAAGTCAGATGATAGATCTCCGGTATTTTAATATTCGCGGCAGGATAATAATGTACTCTGGAATTTCTCTTTAGGCAAGAAAGCAGTCAGTAGTGTTATTGAAGGAAACATCACTTACAGAATGCAGGACAGCTCACTCTAGAAGCTCACGAGCATGAGGCCAATGCTTCCTACATTTCCAGGCCTGCTCGTAAAATTTTTGACTTCACAATCGTGGTCGGAGACTTCGTACCATTTGTAAAGAATCGAAGGGAACGAAGTTAAGTTAGCTCCGATCTATCTCTGATTTCACAGAATAAATTATATTATAAGTTAACTACAGCCTCCTCTACCATAAAAACAAAAATATTGGTCCAAAGAGAAGAAGGATGGAGGTACCATTTCATATGGAATCAAGGGAACGTGGAATCCATGCACAAGGTATGTTGCCACGTAAGATTACCTGCGTATAGAAACAGCAAGTAAGAAAATGGGTTCATGAAGCGAGATAAATGTTGTAGAAGAAAGAAATTGGCGCTGAAAAATTGAACAGCAGCGGAACCGAAAAAAGATGTTCCTTAACAATATAAAACACCTATGCTGATTCAACAGGAGAAAGTCGACTTAAGCTCTCGTCTTGAAACGTTGGATTTTCCTCCTGAGAGTGCTAATTTTCACATATTCATTAGTTGCTATGTCCCTCAAAGACACGGATTTGGTATAGAACACTGATCGAATATTAAAAAATCTTCGGAGATATGCAGGGATACTTTTTCGGCTGAATGATTGCATGAAAAATAGCTTCCTGTGTTAACTTGGGATACGACCGTAAATAGATGTGTAGTCGAGCTTTTTTGGATCCAGTATCAGATCACGCATTAAATGAGCATACTTGAGCTAAAGAAGTTATATGTTCTTTCATCTTCATGCAATATCGGTGGGTATAGTTTTTATTTTATCCCCGGAGCATGTGAGTTACATAAAATAGAGTTTCTTTACATCAATATCCTTTTCATGATGGTCCTATATTGCATGAAACGTAGCATCAAAATCGTTAGTTGAGGCAAAAGTTCAGCACAGTTCAACAGAGACAGAGAAAAGGGATAACTTCAAAATTGGATACTACCGTATGAGAAATGCTCGCGTCGCGTGAACGGGTTAGCCCTAGTATATAAACTCGAGTAGATTTTCAATATTAACCTGAGTCACTATTATTTTAAGTTTTTTCAATGTTTAGAAGTCGCCTCTAGAGTGTTATGTCATTTTTAACACTTCGATCGCAATGTGAGCCACCGGTGTACACGGAGGGAATTTGCATAATGCTGCTCACCGACCAGGTGTCCCAAGCTCAATTTTCACTAATACTCAAAGCTAAATGAAGGCACTATCCAGGTAATTACTGCTTGTTTAAAAATTGCGCAATACAAGTGACTTTAAATTTGAGTAGAATGTTGAACTTCAGTTTAACCCATCGCAGCCAGCGAGTTAATTAACGTTGAGAGAAGGATTCAAGATCCAGCTGTGTTATTTGTTATGGAATTTTACGCTTTCAAAATATCTGCTTAGTAGTTATTTTTCATTTTCTAAAAATGTGATATTTACCCATAGTTTGTGATGATGGTTCGCCGGTCGTGTTGTTTATGCTCTAGAATTGAAGAAGGCTAAGAATCCTACAGTGATAAAAAATGAACATCAAGAAATATAAGTCTCCATATAAAGTTTTAGTCAGCAGTTGATCATGACCAGCAATATGTAGAGCATCATCAACGGGCGATCATAGACACTGATTTCTTATCAGAAACGGCTAATGATTGAAATAGGTTATCGCAGGCGGAAGCCTTTTAGATTAGATTATATGTTAGTTTAGGCCTCATTAACCACAACAAAAATGCTCAAAAGAGAGAAAGGATAAAGGTACCATTTAATACGGAGTTAAGGGAACGGGAAATCTATGCATGTGGTGCGTTCCCACTCAAAATCCCCAACGCAAATGATCTATTAATTATAAATTAATTTCAGCCTCCCTTACCATTATAAAGATGTTCAAAGAGAGGAAATATGAAGGCACCATTTAGTATAGAGTTAATGAAACGCGGAATCTATGAACTGGATGTGTTCCCGCACAGGATCCTCTACGCATAGAAACAATAAATTAAGAAGGAAGGTTAAGAAGCGAGAGAAAAGTTGAAGGAGAAAGTTAGAGGTGCTGAAATGCAGGCCGAATAAGAAAACAAATTACATATTTTATTTCAACTCAAAGAAGACGTACTTTGCTATTAGTTTGGGACTCCACATTTTTCCCTTGGAAGCGTTAGTACCCATGGATAAAATAGGTGTATCCCCTGAGGAGAGATCCCTTACGCGCAGAAACAGTAAGTTGAGAAGTAAGCTTATAAAACAAGATAAAAGTTAGAGAGTAAAGTAATGAGTGCTAAAATACTGAACAAGAGTGAGCCGAAATGATATTATTGGTCCCTAAAAAATCAAAAAACCAAATCTATGCATTTCAACAAAAGAGAAAGCCTGCGCAACTCCCAGCTCGGTCGGGAGTCTGTCATAATTCACAGCTCGTCAAAACTCATCGACTGTCGCTGTTGATCGCCAATCGTATTCATCTGCAGAATCATTAACTAAAGCATGCACGTCATTGCGTTTGGCAGTGCGTTTTGTGAACCAGGTCATTGTGAGACGTAAGTGCTTACTATTGGGTTTTGAGGCTGAAAACTAGGACTTTCAGACCATTTCTTCCACTTTCCTCGTCATGACAAAGCCTGAGAGCAGTTCGAGTAATGCAGTCGCAGAAACATTTAGCCAAAGTTAGATTGACCAGTGAACATTCCATAATCACGCGTGTGCTCGAGCAATGACGCCGGAGCAACTAAGCGCGGAAGTATTGCCCCATGAACATGAACACACCCCGTGTTGCGCCCGAAGGACTGCAGGCAAGGCAGCATCGCGGCCAAATCTCAAGCTCGGCCGAATTGCGGCGCACGCGAGCGCAGCTAGGCGGGCAGGTGGAGGCAGACCGCGTCCCGCCGAGGGAGCCAGCACCTAATATCTCTCCCAACAGAAATTTTCAGCTCGTTCAATTACAGCCAGTGCCTCAAATAGTCTTCGAGTCTACAGGGAAATCAAAGCATACAAACAAAGGCTCAGGAATTCTATAAGAAGGTTCACTCAAAGGGACTATGTTCGTATTATTTCTACCTGCAAAAAAAAAGGATCGCGCATAGAATTAATTTGTGAATTGAAAAGGCTGCTCATGGGTTTACAAGCATTGAATTATACATGAACTACTAAGAAAAAAGAGCGACATGGGAGTGCGATAGCGTCAGAAATAAGCCTAAATTATCCTATCATCTCAATCGAGCGGGAGCACTTGAGCACGCGATGCGGAGCTCAGAAACCGTAGGAATAAAGCAGGCGGCTCATGAAAGAGGTTTGTACAGCATCAAAAGGCTCACACCGCGCCGTGAAGGGAAGAAACCTCTAATAAATATAGTAAAAATGTTCTTAACGGCAGACAACCTGTCATATAATTTGAGGTAGTTAAGACCTTTAATGAGAAGATGATTGAACAAGATGCGCATCAATATTACACACACGTACCTATATAGCTGACATTACGGTCATCTGACCAGGTTCTACTTTTAGCAGCTTGCAAGAAATACGTCACTAGACCAAGTTTGGCGCGACCATGAAAAAATCTTTCAGATGCCCACTGAATAAAATGCAGCCAGCGAGCTCCCACTAGTCTAAATAAAGCAGATGTAGACATATAGTTGTTGATAAAATTATTTAAATGAGTTAGTTTAAGCTCTGTTCATTACAGCAAAGGTGAATAAAAGAGATGAAGAAGGAAGGCAACACGAAGTGTGGAATTGAGGAAGCAGAAAGTGATGCACAAGTTATGTTTCATTGTTACCCCCACAAAATCTCCTGCAAGTTAGGAAGTCAGTTCAAGAAACAAGATAGAAGTTGATGAAGAAAGTAGCATGTGCTGAAAAATAACGGTATTGAACTGAAATAAGATGGTTCATAACAAAGAAACAATTTTACTGCAATAAAAGACAGATCTTCCGATTTTACATACGGAATCTCAAATTTTCCCTTCTGAAGCGCTAATTCTCATGGAGCGCCTATTTTTAGAAAAATCCTAAAATAAGTATTTTTATCAATGTCTATTTTTAGTGTGTTTAGTTAGAATAAAATTGCAGCAGGGGAGTGGAATCGAATAGCTAGGGGGAAGACGAGGTTATGAGCGAAGCACATTAGATATAATTTCGGACGGACTGTCTACAATGACAACAGTTGTGTAAGTCATGCCTCAAATTTTGCTGTAGCGTAAATTCTGCTATCCAAAGTCCTGCTAAAGCCTCTGTAATTTCGATGAAAATCGTCGTCGGTATTAATTAAGGACAGGCCGTCACCATGCATCAGCGCGTCCGTCAAGAGGCTGACAGAGCTGGGAGCTGCGTGAGGTTGTCTCCTTGAGCGCAGCAGCACAACGCCCCATACTGCGTGCACGAACTAAACCTGGGCAATTTAGTGCCTTATTTTAATTCGAGAAATTTGCAGCATTCTCCAGCATAACTCTCTGTGCTGCAAACCTGGCCAAACTTCTCACATTTGTTCTCGCGTTCTACAAGAAATCGATGTCAAACGAGTGTTGGTTTGCCTTCGAGAGATTTACGTACACGTGCAGGTAGCAATTGGAACAATAGGAGTCGCAATTGATTATATTACTTTCGCTCTGAATACGCTAGGTACAGTAGACAGGCAGAAGCTGCGACGAGAAGTTGAAAGCTTTAGACGAGCACACAAGTAAGTGTCAAGCTACGGCTGAGCTGTGGAAAAAGTTCCCTAACAAGGAATGTCGCACCCCAACTCGAGCAAGGACTGAGTAACTCTTCAGCTTTTGGCTCGTATTTCTCCTACTTTTGCCATATTTATCAGGTCGTCATACTAAAAATTAGCTGCAATGAAACACACTACAAACAGGTATTTATGCTCAACTAGCCAAATTATTAATGCAATCAAAGATTTGCAACATCATTCTCTCGGTCAGTTATCAATGATAACGTTTTAGCTATTCAATGATTGCGTTTTACCTCAGCACACCGTCAATATTTCATGTCGCTCATGTATCGCCACAATCATCTTTCCAAAACACGAAGTCTGTCGACATAGTAAATGGCATGAGAAAAAACATCACTGTCTACAGTGCTCAGGCCTCTGTTACTTTTTTGTTAGTCAGACGACTTAGTCAAATGCAATGTAGAACCAGAGCCGTGAAATCCGCAGTTCCTATAGTGTTGATGAGGCTCAGTGGTCGCTGGTCGTAATTTTATATTCTCCCGCCAGCTTGCTCTGCTGCGACTCAACCTTAAACTTGTCAAAAGCCTTCATGTTCAGAACCCAAAACTTGAGCGGGCGCCTCAGCAATGACGGAACATTTGTGCTGACCGACATCAGCCTTGTGGTGTTGTCCAGTCTCCGGGATTTGGAGGGACCGATTTCTTGTTTCGTAAAGCTATGTTCGCCTCACAGATGAATCTTTCGCCAGTGTCGTGGCATATTGAAATTTGAAAAACATTGTAAGTAAAGTAAGTAATTTCAAGAGAACGACGTGTGAGGCTTGTTCAGAGATCCCGTTGCTTCCTCAGCTCGCGTCTGGGAAACTTGAGATGAAATCGCGATGCACGCATTACAACTTCGAACTTTTTTATTTATAAAACTTACCGGAAATGCATTTTTGAGTATGATTTGACAGTTGCAATGTATTAGCGACGGTAATTCGCCTTCGACTCAATTTTGTAAGAACTATGTGACAAATACCTTATTTTCTGCTTCTCCCAGCCCACCCAGTGTCATTCCTTCATTGGAGCTAAGGCTCTTTTTAAATCGTCATTCAAACTTTTTAATTATGATATAATTAGTTAATAAAAAATATATTCGGCCTCTACGGTGACATTACCAACATTTTATCAAACATTAATCTAAAATCATTAATCCAATTGTTTTCATCCTAAGGAATGTGGAAAATCTTTCTTCTCTTCACCATTGGACGTGACGAGCGCTACCCCCTCTACAAACATCACAGTACATGCGCTGTGAGCTTTACTGCAAGAAATTTTCCGGGATTGAATCCAACAGAGTAATTGCTACTAGGCAAATACTTCCACGTGCAACTTACGAGTGGAACTACATCCGTAAGTAAATTCAATAATTCATCACTGTCTTGTACACTCACAACTAAGAGACAGTGCCCAACTGAGCGAGATCATCAATCCTTGAACGTCAGTATTTTTGCACTCACATAATCGATGTCTCGTCCACTATTATTAAACTAGCACTGACATCAGGTAATCAGCGATACCAACACGAGGAAGGAACTGCAACTCGGCAGTAAACTTCACAGAACACATTAGGGAAGAAATTGAAGAAGAAATTGTACAATACTTAAAGGCTATTTTCGAAAAAGGACCTTAGAGTCCTGTGGGACGTTAAAGGGCTAATATTTTGCAAAGTACTGTTTTCAGAGCATCTGGTCATTGGGACCCCAGCAGCATCTCGCGGTGGGTGCGTGCTGACCCGTCCTAAACTCCGCCGGTATTAGGAGGCAAAAATTGCGTCGCGTGACAACACTCACTTGAAATGACCTCTCAAGGCGGTGAGATTAAGGGGCCAGAAGTGGGAAATACCAGACATTTTTGAGGGGCGAGCTTCAGCTTAGCATATCAATGGGCGCTTTGAAGTGTGGCTGGACGAACGCCTCAACGGAAAATTTCAATTTTTGCGTTTTTCCGTTCGCATACACATGTTAACTTTTCTGTCAAAGGTCCTTGGGAAGCGTTATTTGGTACTGACCCAAGCATCTATCGCCTTACATAAAAGTAATAATTAATGGAAAGACTTTAGAGCTCATCTCTAGGAAGGTAGATTACCTCAAATATAGCTTTATAAGCAATAGTAGCATGCTTCAATTTTAGTCTTTGAGAAGATTTGTTAACGTTAGAAAGAGAAATGTTAAGTTTCTATGATGCACTTTTGCTTTTTGTAGACTAAGGATGAGATTAAGGCATCCCTCCTTGGACACCGGCCAGACGTTCACGGCAGCAGATTATAATGGTTGAGAAGCTTGAGGGCTTTGATGCTCTTCGTTATTATTTGAAGATTTTTGAAAGCAGTCATTCGCTGTATGACATATAAGTGAGCTACGCATTGATGAACTTTCTTGATTCCCGTATGACAAAACATACTCTTTTCTCAAGGAAATAGCGCTTGTCTGTTCTGAGTAGAAAAGAGAGTGAGACGTGTCGGGTCACATTGTGAGAACTAGCTCACACAGTGCATATAATTCCAAATACGAAATCCCGTGAAACACTTGGGGTAAAAAATCTTGCTATGAGCACAACCGAAAGTAAAAAATGTGGGACCACATTACAAGAAAACCTGTGAACGCTGTGCAAGGAATTCGAAATACTAAATTCTACGATAGTATTGAACAAAAAGCTTGCATGTGAGAGTAGTCCGCAAAGGAACACCTGACTCAGATATGCATATCACTCACAGAAGCCATTAGCGCCCTGTCAGAGTAAAGGAAAGGAGCTTGCGCCGGAGGCACCAAACTACACGGTGTGTGTTGCCCGTCCTCATGAAGATCGCTGCTTCGCTCAGCCGACTCTGTTGCTCAGCTCAAAAATTGCCATCAAAAGCAGCGAACAGTACTGTAATAACCTAGGGAAGTCATTTGTTATAATGGTATTCGTATTTCAATGTAATATTAAACTATGCAGCAAAAGGCTCCTTGCGAACCTATTGCGATATTGTTACATTATTTTAGTAAGTTTTAGCCGCAACAAAGGCGATCTCAAAAATAGCAAAGAGAATTGGGAGTGAATGGAACTATGACATATCGTATTGGAAACCTGATTTTAATAGCAACGCACAGTAAATTAGATGACATTATAAGCCACCCAAAGCCCTCCTAACCACAACATGGGCAGTTCAAAGAGAGGAGGATGAAATCAACATTTAATACGGAATTAAATTGATAAGGAACCTTTTGACTTTGTGTGTTCTTACAGAAAATTAAATAAGATGTTAGTATATAGGTCTCCCAAACCACAACAACATAAGCGTTCCCAAGAGAGGAAGGAAGAAGGCACCATGTAGTGTGGCGTTAAAGGGAACGCGGAATCCATGCCTTAAGTACATGGAAACACAAAGTTGAGAAAGAAGTTTATGAAAAAAGATAAAAGTTTATGAAAAGATAAAAAACAGGACATCAACGAGCCCATAAAAGGCCCGTAAAAAAAAAACTTTTCTACTTCAACAAAAAAGAAGGCCTACCTAGCCCTCAGCCCAGGACATCAACATCACATTTTCCTCCTCGGTGCGCAAATTTCCATGAAGACGAAAGTTGTATCCCCTGAGTTGTGAAGCGTACAGTACTGAACGCCTATTGAGTTAGCATCGCATTGTATGTGTGACAGCTTATCCGTTTTTCGGGTCATCTAAAACTGAGCACGGGTCAAAAAACCGCAGCATGGCCACTGCATCCAAGCCATAATTCATCAGCTCAAGATTGGACAGCACGCATCTTATGATTTAGCAGTAGTTTGCACAAATCCGGCATACAATCCTTTAAGAGATTCGTGCAACTGATGCTCGTATATAAATGAATTCAATGAGAAAAATTTCACGGGAAAAGCAAAGTATTCCAATGGTGGATTGCTGCGGACAGCCGCAACAGAGCCTCCTGCTGCTCCGGTAAACGAATATTGATCGCACGTTACTCTAGTTTTTATTAGCCAGGCCATCAGTGGCACATCTGGAACACATGTCAACACACGAACCCTACTGAGTTCATTAGAAGCCAAACATTGATCTGCCCCTAGCTGTTGGTGACCTTCCGATGCGTTTCTGCAGCGCGAGCGGAGTAATTCTCGGACGAATGATGTTGTGACGCTCTGATAGGAACGAATATTGATCATTACTTTTGAGATAAATTTGATTTTTATTCTTTAATATTTATTCCCACATTTCTGTACATATCTTGTACTAATTGAGAGAATTTGACGTCACAGGGTAGCATTCCGCATAGTAGCTCTATAAGTAAGGGAGCTCGAGAGATCTATTACTATCTTCATTTGTTTGTACAGTCTTGATCTATTGCGCCCTGAAACCAAACGGCAAATAGATATTTTAACCGTTTCAAAGCGGAAGGACCGTTTCATTTGTTCATTCAACGTTTCTATTGCATTTTTGGGTAGAAATGATTCAGTTCAAAAGCAAATTGTTCCATGCAGATCAATGTTAAGTGTCGCTTATCAGAGCCTTTAGCGTAGCACTTGCAATGTTTTTCATTCATCAGCCTGAATTAAAAAAGCAATTAAAAACAATCGTTGATGCCCTGTCAGCACACAGCTCTGCGCTGCTCTTCTCTGCCTGCAGGGACTCAGTACTTACAGCACGTGTATCCCACGTGAAGGTGATGGAGAATTTTTCGTTCCAGATTTTTCATGTCCCAAAATCGCATTAACATGTGGAAATAATTTCCACTCATCAGTTTATTGTCTGCATGAAGATAACACAGCTGCCAATGAGCAGTTATACAACTGCGGGACACAGTCTTGTAAGTACACTTTTGGGTAGAGAATCAGTAAGATTTTGATGTTAAATTGCCGGATTTAAATTCATGCATGGATAAAGACAGGGATTGAATAGTACCAATCAATAGAGACCCTTAAATAACATCAATGAATACGTTGCATTTAGCAACCTTGGCTCAGCACGGCTCTGTTTCTTCAGTTCTACTTGTATCCTTTTGATCATGTCTCTCCTTTTTTTTAAGAACTCGTTTCCAGCTGCAGCAACGCTGTCTACTTTTCCGTGCTCGCACACAATGACACCTAATTCCTTGCATGCACTCATGTACCATGCAGGCGCACATGCTCATAAATGTAAAAATGACTCACGAGGGAGTGCGGGAAAAAAGCAATCAAAACTAATAATTCATTAATTAAATAATTTCAAGCACACAAATTGTAGATGTTTATATGTTTGCATTGTTGGAGAGTAAAATTGTACAACACGTAGCGAGCGCAGTAAGAAGCAGTACACACAATCGCGGTCAAATTTTGACGTTTCCAGTCGGCATGAGATAATTTGGCTGCTACGAGCAAGGTTCCAGAGCATTTGTGAGCCAGCGATCCTCCCAAATCCGTCCATGATTGAGCCTGCCAGCTTGAGGTCCCCACTTCATTCTCCCCATGCTACCCTGACGCTTCCGAACTATTGGAAATTCTTCCTTGGTTGAGCCCTCAACACTTGATATGATGCGTCTGTGCCATTGAACCGCTTCGAACAAGCAATTTTTTCTAGGTAATTCTAAATTCTTACAAAAGTCCTACTGTACATTCTAGTTACTGAACATTAGGGATTACTACATAAATAAATAACAATGTTCGTATTATCACTAAAAAATGATCTCTTCCCTGTATAATAAATTATATTACCTGTTGCAGGCCAGTGAGAGCAAATATTTAAGTTCTTACCATAAGTAATAATTTTTTTAAATGACAAACCTTACTTGTGACAACTGAGCTTAATGATTTAACTGACACAATGAAGATCAACTACAAAAATGATTATCCATGCTACCGGGAATATGGTTCATACCACGTTGAAAATTTTCATTGCTTAGATTCTCATGACGTAAATCGGATCTTAAATTTACGTAGTTTCGTCTGAGTGATTGAAAAATACTCGACAAAATCAAAGCATCAACTGACTATGCGGCAGCAGCATCATCAGTGCCCCAACACATAACATGGCGGCCTCTCCATGCATGGATAATTCCAGGAAGAAACAAGAGAGGTGACGCCAGAGCTAAAATTCAATCCATAACTAGACGATACGAAATCTGTGAAAATACGAAATCTGTGAATATACGAAATCTGTGAAGATACGAAATGTGAGACAAATGATACTGATCATACCCGTAGTCGCTAAAGAAATATTCATGAAACGCCCATGTTCTGCCTAAGTCTGCGAAAGTAAACTCTGCCTGCAAGACCAGTCGAGAAGAGCTCAACAGTTGTGCCAACATCCGAAGGGCGCTAAGTCTGGAAAGTATGCATTTTGCTAACGCTTCTAGAAGCTTCATAAAACAAAAATTTGCAGTTTTTTTCGTGCTACAGAGTTAGGGAACAATTGCTTTTTAAAAAACTTGTTTAACGTTAGTTGGGCACTGTAAAATAAGTTGAAAATATTCCGACGCAAAGAATAAGTCGAAATATCTTGTTACATTTCTACTCATCACTAAATGTTAAATGCCCAAAAAATTTACATTCGCAGCTGATAAGAGTATAGTGAACGCTCAACTACGAATGGCGCGCAGGTTAATAAGACTTTTAATTTTGAAAAAGATAGTCTGAGTGAAAGCTAATTGGGTCAAATGATAGCCAGCCAATAAAACCAATATTCCTAACATTGGGGTTATTGACTACCAAACATTGATCATTGAATATATACAGCACAACTTGGACCCAGCACATCAGTACATTGCAGAGAAATTCATGCAATTAAGATCAGGAGCAAATGAAATTCTGTACTCACCAAAGGAAGACCTTGCAGGAGGATCATTGTCACTCCGGCGACGACGTCCAGCAGCTCTTGATCAGCTGATGAGGTAGCGAGGTAGAACTTCTAAAGCTTGTAGAATTGTAATTGAATAGATTCTGTTGATCGAGCTATGAGTCTCTCGTTGAGAAGAGTCGACATATAAACTGAGCCGAAAAAGAAACAAAGTATAACAGAGGAGTAGAAACAAATAGCAGAGGCATCGTAGTTCCAGCACGAGTTATGCAGGCCGCAGCGTCGACCGGGTTGTGAGGAGATAAGCACTCAACGCGCCAACAGTAACGTCGACGCGGTCAAAGACAAAATTCGTGGACTCAGCAGCGTTCATGTGTTGATGAGAAATTTGAGGACGCTCTAACGTTGAAGTGTTGAGATCTGTGCAACATTGAAGTTCTGAAGAGAAATATGAGGACGCTCTAACGTTGGACTGTTGAAGAAAAATTCGACGACGCTCTTACGTTGAAGAGTTGAGATCTGTGCAACGTTAAAGTGTTGAAGAGAAATTTGACGACGCTCTAACGTTGAAGTGTTGAAGAGAAATTCGACGATGCTCTAACGTTGAAGTGTTGAAGAGAAATTCGACGACGCTCTAACGTTGAAGTGTTGAACAGAAATTTGCCGACGCTGTAGCCTTAAAGTGCTCAGGACTTGCGCCTCTGACAAGAACACAATGCAAGCACGGAACACGCTCTGCCACAACACACAAATGCGACAGCAGCAGCCGTAAGCAGTCACGCATTTTGCGAGCGCTGAATATCGGAGATGCCTCCTACACCGACCAGAAGGTATCAATATCGCACACCACGCTGTCTGCGGCTGCCTGGCAACCATAGGAAGTTTGCAGCGCACCTCTGAAGTTATCCAGGCAGACACTCCACACGATATAAAGTTGGTTAATTTTCCATTCCGTCGCCTTAACATTTGCGGAGCTTCGTACTCTATTTGTGCTCTGGGTGACATTCTCGACGCTGTCTTCGATTTCTGCCATTAGTGATTGCTCGATTATTTCACAGTAAATTTTCTTTTCGAGGTGAAAATAACAATCCGTTGGAGTCAGTTTTATCTTATGTTATTCTAGGACGATAAAGGACGTTTTTGTTCTTCAATTTCTCCCATTCGTTTATTTAAATTTCACCCGAATTCTAGATTTTCATTAGCCGCACTCACTGAAATCCAGTTAGTCTCAAATCAAATACGCAAATTAGACGTGAATTTAGCCTGTCAACAGGTATACAGGATACGCTTTATAATTTTCACATTGAATGTTGTGTTTAATTTCATCAACCCCACGCTTGAGGAACAAACGCAAAACCTAACAATGAAGCACTGAGTTTCCTACTCCAATTTTTCCACACTTGCTACGCAGACGTTATTTTGAAATACTTATATTTGATTCTGCATCAAAGTATCGATGATACTACATAAGTTGAGTAACCTGAAGAAAAATTTAACAAGAGCTTCGGTAGCTCTGTGGTGCAAAGCGTGTGATAGGTTGGGCTGGCGCTGCCATCCGCTCTCCGTACCTACGTCGCGTATTCCAGACGTACGTCACGTGAATAGATCAAACGTTCATTTCTGGAGCGCTTATTAGCATGTGTATCTCCCACATCTCGTATCCTGGATACTCAAGGTGCTGCTGTTTGCGTATTTCAAGACCTTTGAGTTCATGAACTTCAGATGAGAAAGTTAGCCGAATGTATTGCCGAGTGACACAAACGACTAAGAAATGGTTTCTCCGAAACATCGTAGCTGTCACATTGGAACTCTTGTGAAGAAAGTAATATTGTGGAAGCTAATAACATACACGAACAAAATGCACTGATGAGGCACTTTTCATCTGGTTCAATTCGGTGCATTAACTGAAGCAAACTCGCACAAAAACTCTGCTTCAACTTCGCCAATACAGATTACACTCTGAATATTGAAGTTACACACATTTCACATCTTCACATATATTTCCACAACGGATGGAGCTTTAACTCATAATTATAATCCAATCACACTTCCAAGAACACTGAACTGACAAACTTCCGTGAAACGCAACTCAATGGCGTTACTCCGCTCTAAAAATGGCGCCGTCATCACAGCGGAAAACACTTTCTTTCAAATATTATACTGTTGGTTACTGAAATTTGAAGTAAAGCCGGGGCTCGTTTGTAAGTAATAAAATGTTTTCGTTGTGATTTGAAGGTGCATTTTGAAATTAAACTTTTTTTGTGGTTTATTTTGAATATTTCAACATTTTTCACGAGTTCAACTAATAAAGAAAACTCGATCGATGAAAATCTGATCAACTTAAAAAGATACGTTATCTTTACGGCAGTAAAATTCCAATAACCAAACTTCATCGATTTTTAATTAACACTATTTGGGAGATGTTTTGCAGATGATGAAATGAAAATAAGTGCTAAAAGGAATTGGGCAATTAAAAACTGACTTCAATTCGAGCGTGACAGATAACGCGATTGTATTCGTATTACTACATTCAGTTAAGCTTTAAAGTTTCCTCGTTATCTAAATCAGCCAATGTTATCACTATTGAACCTAACACCGATTTAACTTTTAAAAAGTCAAGTTTCCCCAAAATTTTCTGTAGTAAAAAACTCACTATTGTAAACAAACGATTACTCACAATGATCTGGATTTGTCTTTGAATTTTTTTAAATAATTGAAATAGTATTATTTAAACGACTCTGAATTACAATTATATTTGTCCCCGTGAAAACACAAAAAAAGCTAAATATGCTCTAAGCACTAATTATGTTCTTTTGAAATTAACTGCTGAGTTGCAGGTGTTACTCGACATGAGAAAAACGTGAAGTAGAGAGAATACAGTAAGTAGAGCGTGTACTGCACTCACGATCGTACCATATAGTACCACTTATATTGTCAACACTGCCACAAAAATTTACGGTTCGCCACTTTTTTCTTCTTAAATGCTAATTTAGCTCTACGATAAAGGCTAGCTTTAATAAGAATTTCATCGGAACAAGTATATGACACTATTTCAAACGCTGTTTCCAGTAATACATAAACTTTACTTTTTATTTATTAAAAAAAATATCAAAATAAATCTTTATGTATAATAAAGCAGTGTGTCTAGAACATTTAAATGTTAATCATCGCTAATAAAAAAATTTGAAATCTGAACTCTGATGCCAAATAGGTATTTCATATTGTTGTGAAAGTGTTTTCCTTCTCATCGATCACCCATTTTCGTACAGAATTGATGTTTGAGCGGTTCTCGCGGTGAAGTTTTGCTGATTTTGAACCTATCTTAAAAAATGTGATAATTGTGTATTTCTTAATGAGTGTTTGCGAACATTTACCATGAGTGCGTAGGCTAAAGCGAAGTGAAAATTTATTTCCGTGAGTGCGTGACGTCGTGCTAAGACTCAAGATCTCTCAAGTGCTTTTTTCTTCTAGAATGCTCTTGGGCCTCATGTGCGAGTGAACTACTACGGCAATTTAATAGTCATTTGGAGTATACCCTAATCTTTAAGTACATTTGGTAATCTCCCATCATTATAAGGATCTAAAGACAAATTTTACGTTTTGTCTTACACGATTGTGTTGGATTCCGGCATCTGGATGTCATTGGCATGCCGCTGACGCTGCCTTCGAGTCATCTTTGATTTGCACGCAGTTGAGGGGAAAGAAACGTTCGCTCGTCGTACCGAGTGGGTTTTGCGTTTGTGGTGCGCTGGTTTTATTCATGACTCACTCCAATAATTGTTCTGTTACCGAGGAGCGTTGCAAGCTTGTGGGAGCCAAATAACTCCAGCACAGACACCTCCAATCATCTCTCCCTACTGAAGAGTAACGGAAGTTTGCGGTACTGGTTCTAGCAGAGTCGTTCCTGCTGTAAGTGACGAAAAAGAGTTGCTCCCGCTGAAATGTGCCGAAAAAGTGTTGCTTCTGCCGAAATATGCCTAGAAAGAGTCTGTTTCTGCCAGAAAGCATCCCATCGAGCCGTGTCTGGCGTTGTCTGCCCTCAGACACCTCAGTTGACTGCCTCGCGTTGGCAGCCCCGGCAGCGGCGGGCACCCCGCACCTCCAGACACCCCACACCTCCAGGCACCCCGCACCTCCAGGCACCCCGCACCTCCAGGCACCCCACACCTCCAGGCCCCCCACACCTCCA
>JACJUY010000156.1:98180-109132 GCA_014220935.1 Platorchestia sp. MABIK
AAACTTGATCATGCTCTCATTTATCTTTAATTAAGTATTTATGAAAATTGAGTCTGTGACTACTAGCCGGTCAGCAGCATTATGAAAATATCCTCCGCCACCGGTGTAGCACGTTGCGGTCAAAGTGTTAATGCGTCACCTGAAGCGTCCTCAGGCTCATGGTGAGCCATTTTTGTGTGCTGCCGATAAGCGCCGCAGGTCTTCGTTTCGCAATTTAGATGTACGTACTTGTTTGTTTGAGGAACTACGCTCACAACATTCCCATTATTTTTTATTGTTTAGTTTCTGATGACGAGCGCCAAAAAGAAATGAGGTGATCACTCGTGCGGAGTGTGCAGGGCGTGCTTACGAATACTCTCAGATTCTGCTCAATTTTAAGTCGTCTGTGATGAATTGCAAATTAACTAAGTAATTTAACTTCATGCCTGAATTGGACAGCTATGTTATGTCTAAAAATATTTATTCTTTTTCTACGCAAAATTGAGTACTGACTATACTCGTGAAGACGCCGTTTTCTAATGTGCTGCAATGACGGGGTAGTTTTTTGTGCACAATGATGTTGATATTGATCGCTGTTGTTAATATTGAGTGCAGTTTTGAATAATGGATACTGTTCTTGCATTTTATGAAACTGGGAAATGTTTTAGCACTGACCATTCAGAGTACATGATACAGGTTGGGGCTGTTGGCCGTGTACCATGCATGGCGCGCGAGGTGGTGTAAGTTATAGTGATCAAATACTGCAGAATAATGTCGTGGCAGGGGCGATACAGTTTGAGACTTATATATGTTCCATACTGCAGATGGGGTTATTGGTGGTCCTGCAGCCGAGCTCAGGTATGGTGCTTCGTAGAGTACTCTGATCTCTGCCTGCATGTACGAATGCTCTCTTGGCCAGTCGGTTGTGAGACCTCGGTTGAGTGACTGGTTGTGGTGTTATGTTTCAAATTTTGCGAACTGTCATGTTCATCATTTAAATCATGTTGTTTTGTTAACATTTTTCATGTATTTGTCATAATATTTTTAATTGTTGTTTTCCATTTTTGCACAGATTAATCAATAACAAATTTATTTTAATTTCAACTTTTTTCCTGAAACTTTCAGTTCACGCAATACGCAGCTTGTGGTGTGTGTTGGTGTTTCCTGGTATTCCAACTTAACTAAATAGTGCATGACTTCGAAAGTATATATAATATGTATTCAACAGATTTTATTCTACCATGTATGGATGCATTAACCACCGATATTTATTAACCTTCTGACTGAGCAATTTTATTAGTGGCCTTATTTTCAGCATCTGTTGGACTAACTCAAGGAAAGGGTCTTCGTTAATAAAAGCAGATATTTCTACTGCGTGAACTGTGTGTGTTTGATAATTCCTTTGTGCAACTCATTGTTTTTCAACTTGAATTTTGTCATTCCTTCGCGATACTTGTTTTTTGTTTGGAGTAGCCTTTAACAGCAACACCGGCCAGACCGTGGCATGTGAGGAGCGGTTTGCGGATGTAGGACCGACGTGACTTCGCTGATGACTGCGGCGCCAGATTTGTCCGCACTCCATCTCTGGTGACACTGACCCCAGTGGACTTTTAAGTGTATATTTCTCTTCGTGTGTCATGAATAGCGAGAGCAAAATTTATCCAATTTCTTTGAGAATAATAGATGTGAAAGTGCATGATTTTTTACCTACGTTTTTCTTGCAAATATTAGTACTGTCGCGGATAAACACACACCAGCTATCGGAAGTGCCCGAGCCATTGCCTGTGCCTGGCTGTTTGAGATTGTCGGACTAGTGTTCTGTGTTCGTCGCTGGCCCCAGGGCGAAATGAAAGCACATGAAGATGAACATATTTTCTTATTGTTTTGAAATTTTTGCTTAATTAGGCAGTTACAGCAAAAGTGTTTTGTCACGATTTTCACAATAGATATCATTGCCATCAATGACTGGAATATGGTCTCTTTTGCGTTTTGCACTAGTATCGACACTCCGGGCTGTAGTAGGGGGACCTCACAAGAGGATAAAATTATTATATCGGGGGGAAATAGCGAAATAATTACCTACTACTTTTTACACTGACTTTTATACCTGTTCCGCAAACTTTTCGCTATTTCACAATCGCTACGCACAGGTTTTAGGGACATATCTTTTGTATTAATTGCCCGTTCCCTTGATTTCACATTGAACAGTGTTTCCTCCTTCCCCTTTTGGGAGCACCTTTGTTGTGGTTAGTGAGGCTTACTCTAACTTATAATCTAATATAATCTGCAAGAGAATAAGAACCCAGGACTTTTCTTTAAATGAAAGTTTGGTACGACCAATTTTGATAAGTACGGGACTTGTTATTAGACGTCGAAATCAATACGAAATCTCAGAAAGGCACTGAGTGTTAGCATCCAGAAAATACCTTCGCACAGAAATGATGACAGTCACCGAAGTGAAGTATATTGTGGAACACTCCACACTTCAACATACTACGGTGGGTTCTAACGAAATATGTCAATACTAGCTCGATCTATTTTCCCAAAGCGAGAACGCGTGTTTAATTTAAACATTCAAAGTAAGAACGCGTGTTTAATTTAAACGTGAAATTGCGTGTTCTATTTCTTGAATTGAAAATGGTAACGGTGCACATACCGGCTTTGCTTTGAGTTGTGGTGCGCTATGCGCTGACCATAATTCTAAATCAGGGTTGCTCTTAATGCTAACGGAAAAAAAATTCTCACTCCCAGGTGCCACATAAATTTCTGTATTACATGAATGTTTATGGAAGCACTTAGCGAATTTTTGTAAAAAATATTCTTTGGTGAAGAAAACTATAATCTTCGAACGTGTTCTATGAATGGTTTCAAATGAAATGTATTTAGGGTTAAAGATAGTTCAAATCACAATCTGAAAGAGTCAGGATGCAGTAACACTTGTAATACACGGTTGTGCCAGGCGTTACAAGTTGTTGGTTGAGTTGTGCAGTTCAGTGTCGGAGTTGGCTTGTTTACTTATCAGGGCTGAGAGGGCGGGCAGTTGCGAGGCCGGGAAGCGGGCAGAGCGGCTACAAAGTGTCCCTCCAAAGAGCCCACTGACACTTTCATTAGGCCCTCCTAACACCTGATAAGCAAGTTCCGCTATCAGCCGCCGCCTGCTCGCGCGCCCCGCTCCGACATCGCCGCTCTCCCCAGAATTTAAACCGCAACCTCAGGCCTGTGAGCGGCTTTTACTTGCATCACGTAGGCCATCTCATTCCCGTGAGGTTTCAGTGCTGGCTTATAAAAGCGGCCAGTTTCATCCCTAAATTCAGATTGAATACTTTAGTGTTCAGTGGTCATATGTGCTGATTTGTTTGATCCCTAGTAGTGAACTTTAGTGACTTCGGTTCCATGTGTACTTAATTACAATAGTGTTTTCTAAATCGTTACGCTGATAACTACCACAGTAACTTTAGGATTAGTCCCGTGAGGATCGTGCATTGAAAAAAAATGATAAAGCGTGTTTATAGATAGAGTATGCTGTGGGGCTAGAAGTCATTTGCTAATTTTCAGCCCAGCTCTCATGAAAAGTATGCGTCCAATGTGTCTCATCGTAGGCGCTTGCTTATTTTGCAGCTTATACTTCGTTCAACGTAGCTTTTCGCTGCAATGCGTTGGGATTTGTTGCCTATAGTTTTGCAGCGCGGGTTTAGTTTCAAAACTCAAGGCTCAATACCTCTTCATCTCGTCATTACGTTCTCTTTGGTGATGGAGGTCGGCAACAGGCTTCATGTGAAAGAGGAAGTAATTTCCCTTTTTTCATTACTCCTCAAGTCTTTGTGCCATTTGATCGCTCGCTCTCCTAAAGTGCTTCTCAGATGCACTTCCGCAATGTACAGTACAGTGCGTCATAAGTTTCCAGTGATAACAAAAATTGAAAACAGCTCCAGAAAGGAATAACTGGTGGCTTGTGAACCTTTGCAAATTCTGACTTCTTAAACATAAAGTTTGAAACAGATGTTTGTGTTTAAGTTTCTTGGTCTAGATTCACATACTGTTCCCATGTAGTTTTTGAATGTATAAATTGCTCTGTTGAAAATTAGGAAGGATTAGTTGGTATTGTAAGTAATGTCGTCTGTATTTTAGTGAAGTCTTGGGAATCCTGATTTCGTTTCCATGTTGTAATTAGATGCATCTAGAAATTTAATGGATCATTAGTATGATTGATTGCAATTTATATATTAATACGCTTAAAACTAAGTTCGTGTGTAACGCTCAGTATTTTTGTACGCGCATTGACCTGCGGTATCGTGTCGACGAAGAGACCATATTTAAGGGGTCTCATTAAGCTCCTCACACTGCGTTCGCCCTTCACAATGGAGCGGACGAGAGAATTAGCCAGAGAGAGAGAGAGAGAGACAAAGAAAATTTCAAGATAGACTAAGAACCGAAGAAAGGCAATCTATTCAAGATATGAATAGGAACTTTATGGTTCGAAGAAGACAAAATGTGAATGCCACGGATAGAGAGCATGAATTGGTGGAAGCTAGGGATAGAGCAGCTGAAAGAAGAGCTCGCATGATTCAAGAGGAAAGAGATGTTAGGTTAGATGATAAGTTAGGTTAGGATAGCATTGGTTAGGAGAGTATAGGTTAGGATAGGATGTGTTAAGATAGGATAGGATAGGTCAAGTTAGGATATGTTAGGTTAGGATACGTTAGGTTAGAATATGTTATGTTAAAATTTATTAGGTAATGTTGACCGAATTTTTTTCACGGGTCCACCTAGCTTAACGATGGCATTGTCTGTGAATTTTCTGCGGGCCCTGCTAGTATTAATAAATACTGTTACAATCATCGCTATCAATGAAATTATTAAAATTGGGACGCTCTTTAACCGGGTTGTTCCTCGTTCATTTGGTACGACATTAACACACCGCGACGATGCCACTTTTAATTTAAAAAGGGGGGAACACGAATTCCTGGCGTCTCATAACGAATTTTTATAGTTACTTTTTTCAATTTTACATAAATTGGAAACTCCACCGCACACATCAATAGCTTGCCAGGTTGTCCATTGTAGCTGCATCTCCAATCTTAGTGTTCTTATTTTAGATTTTTCTTGATAGATATTTTCTTTTTGAGTTTCTATTTGTACATTTTGCCTACACTAAAAATTTTCTGGCACAAAACTGACACACTTTTCTGGTCCGCCTGTCACAAAAGTGTGTCATCTACATGTAACATAACAAGTATTGTGGTGCACATTTTTATGTCCTGAGCGGATATGACGCACATAAATGTACCACTCACATCATATAATTAGCATGTTTTAGAAATAATTCACATAAATATTTCTCTTTCTCAGACTAATCTGTGATTGACAATATGCAATAATTTGAGAAAGAAAACAACTATCTTGAGGTTACAGTGAAGATTTACGATCCTTTTACAAATGTCAAACAGCCCCAATGTCAAATGGCAAAAGCCCCGTTTTCAACGAAATTTTTTGCACCACATAAAACGTGAACATGGGATTTGAATTTCATGATCGCTTGAACATGATGTCAAAGATGATGCCTCCATGGAGACATTCGTACAGAGATTTCAGGGAATAATCATTTGACACAGATAAGTGTGTCAAAATGCCTTCAAGTGCACTTTCCTCTTTCCATCTTGGGCCTCTTAAGTTCAACGGGAGCAATTTTCCGCATGTCGCGCCATAGCTCTGTGTCCCGAAGGTAAACCTTGTCGCTTTTGTTCGCAAACGCGCAGTTACTATCGCCTTCCATTGAAAGGTTTTTGTAATGTCTTTTTAAAAGTTTAATAGTAACACTTTAGCTTTCTTTGTTTTGAAATTTTGAACACAATTAAACCTTAGTCACGGTAAAAAAATGCTCAAAACGTATACCGGGTCCCACTAAATACTGCCTCACAAGATATTCGTTATAACTATATAAATGGTTGACAAATCGTAACACCCTTTATATCTCTGGATTTGTTAACAGTTGGTGTCACCTGCTTTAATGCATCGGTCAAATAGCTTCTAAAAATTTTCCAAAAAATACGCGACAATTTCCGATGTGATTTCATCTCTGGCCTTCTCGAGAGCTCGCTAGCCTTGCCAAGCAAGATCACTCAAACCGAGAAGTTCGCGTGGGTTCCTGGTCTTGGTGGGTAATGATCGTCTCACGTACTGTTTCTAAATATTTTTTCTGAAAATAATAGAAATTACCAGGAAAGTAATATCGGAAAGCAAAATACGGACAGCTCGATTAAATTAAAATAAGTACAAACAAGTTAAAGAACACCAACAATATTTCGAAATTACCCGTGAGTGACAATTTTTTTTGTGTACCATGTAAAGAATGAATTACATCAATTAAATACAAAACGTGGATAGACTGCTGATAGATGTATTAAATAGGTTGGTCATTTCGGTGATAAATTGCTTAGTTTAATGTTGTTCTTCGTCGCAAAGGGGAGAAACGATTAAAACTGGTATTTCGTGGTCTTAAATCTAGTGTATTTCAGTGCATCAGAACACTCAAGTACACACATGTTCTCCTACAAAATAAATATTGCCTCTTGAACTCTGGTTTACTTATCAGCTTTTTCCCCAGCCATTCTCCATGAGCTCTTCCGGCCGAGATTTTCGGCAAAAACTCAGACACAAAGAAGTGAGAGCAAAAAGTCCTGCGTTTCCCTTGGCCATAAAATTTTAGGCGTCCAAAATCCTTTAAGTTTTTACGTTGCAATAATAGCAGTTTCGCCGGATTTTATTCGCTGGGCGACGTTAGTTGCCAGATTGGCTGACGTAAAACCGACATTATGAAGCGATAATAAAAGTTCAATGTGCTATGCGCACGCCTGACGCCCCAGAATAACGAATCCACGGAAATGTATAGCGGTCTGCGAATAGCGGCGTATCCCAGCCTTAACACGCTCCATGTCTCGCAATTGTTCTCTGCGGCAAGATAATGGACCAGCAGCTCAAAGCATACACCTGATCGCTGTGTGGTGCATGAGGCTTGAGTACGTGGTTACAGTATTTTTTTTATCGTTATAAGAGCCCCAGAAAAACACATATGCTCTTCAGTTGCGTCCTAGGGTTAATTTACCTTAAGAAATTTTTGGAGGTGACTGATATTGACATTTTCCAAAATTTTTTTGTGCTGCGGTTAACATAAATCTACAAAGCAAATTTTAATCCCTCAACAACTTGAACCGAATCCCTGTTTGAGCTGTTAATGTATCTGCTGAGTATACTACGGCTGCATACTAACAAACGTGAAACGTATCCTGGCTTCGGCAGTCGGTATTTGCGAATTCTGTCTGATGGTATGAAGGGTACAATAGTATCGATCAACTTAATTCAAGAAAGGGTAAAAAAGCCATCCTGTTTCGTTTACACTGCTTGCAACGAATATACGTCGATGCACATGGCAGCGTTGTGGGATATTTTTCATGCACTTATGCCAATAAATCATCTTCGAGAATTACGTGCACTGAACGTCTTAACAAATTTTCTCACTCTTTACATATCATTAGATTTTGGTGAGTAAAAATTCATTTTGTCGATCAGCATTTTGAAAAATATGGTGATGTGATCTCTTCCGTGTTGTGTGAACGAGCAGCGATGAGACATTTTAGGCGCACATGCACCTAAAATGAGCATTTATTTCCAGCGCCACTGCGTCCTCAGGCTGGGGCCGTGCAATAATTCCTGCTGCAAAGTACTACGCTTGTAATACTATGCGAACATATGATGAAGCGCACCTTTATAAGCGCTTTCAAAATTACTTGCAATTCACAACGACCTTGATCATTAGGAATCTCGTTATTATAGAAACCTTAAACTTTATTATCTTGAACCAATAATATCTCGAAATATTAAGCATTTATTAAAAAATTTTTAGTAAGACAGAATTTCTGAAGGTATTTCAATGAATGGCTTAACCTCTGATATTCCAATCCTTTAATACATACTTTTCTTAAGAATTGTTCCCACTGAGTGGCAGAAATTCTGCTTTATAGTTCGGTCAGTACATAAATATCAAATGATCAGCTTGTATTGCATAAATATTAATCAATACATTCAAACCATTCATTCAGAAATACTAATTTTTCCACTTTATGCCGAGCTAATAGTGAGCATGACCTAAGAATTTTAGAGTCCCATTTCATATTCACTCATAAACCTAACCTCAACAAAGACATTAGTGCCGTAAAGTTATCAATTGCTCCCACCTACTGACGTAATTCTGTGTGTATGTGTGTGTGTGTATGCATAGTGTGTTTTGCTGTTGTATCGGAATTAGCGTGTACATGTGTGCTTGTGTGAATTAGGAGTATGCTGTTGTTTGAGTATGAATGAAAAAATTTGGCTTTTTAGACAGTTAGGTAAGTTTGTGGAATATGTATTTGATTTTTGGTTTTAAAAGGACAATTACTTTTTTTTTTCCTCGTTTCAGCACTGATGATGGAATTTTAATTCCGGAACGTTTGCAATAAATGTAATGTTCGTTTTTACTCTGGTTCTTCTTTTTATTCTATATTAATCAATAATTTAGTTAGTAGACCTGTCCGATCTTGTCTGAACAGTCTTAAGCTTTGAACTTCGAGTACGCTGGCTGCGTCTTTGATGAAGCTTTCATGCGTGAGACGAATTTGAAAGGCTCTGAAGAAATGGAACAATCTTTACATGGACTTCGTAAAAGAGAATGGAATGCAAAACTCAACTCTCGAGAACCGCTGATCAATGGAGTCCTGGAGAACTTTATATAATACTCATTAGCGCTTCCCAGCTTTCATAAGCCTCAGCGTTCAGATGGCGCTCCAAAGCTCAGCGGAACGGTCGTCTCTCGGATTACGTGCGTGTACATGGTGTTAATACACGAGAGATGCAAACGTTGCCAGAAGGCTGGAGGATGCAATATGGACGCTTCCTCATTAATGCCGAATAGTTCCAATCATCTTAGTTTTAAAAATACTGGGGTTTGAAGTTCAATATTGGTGCTCAGTTTATAACTTTCCTGTTTCTAAGAAATGTTATAATGGAAAAAGCAATGAAAATCAGAGAATCAGATGTTTGCAAACAAGTTTATTAATAGCACTTCAAAATGTTTGCCTCTTGCACCAATGTTAGTTTGGTACCTCTTTTAAATATGTTGCTAAACACTATACAAAAGTCTTGCTTTTCTGCAATGTTACCTGTTGCGACCGCTTTCCTTGCGACAAGATCCATCTCGGACTCACCGGTGTTTTATAAATCAATCATTTTACGTGGCCCGAGAAAAATTTAAAGTACTCGTATCAGAAGATCTCTGAGATTGTGCTACTGGTTCATTACGCACTATCCACCTATGCGGTAATCGTTGTGATCACTCCTCTTGGTGATCATTCCTGTTATGGTGATCATCCTTTCCTGAATGGGTTGGAACTCCGTCCTGCTGGAATCATATTTGCTATAGAACAGGTACAGATACATCTCCCAGTAGTTCAAACAACACGTCCCTCAGCAACGTAACGTAAACTTGTTTTTTTACAGACGGCGTTAGGTACGGCGAAATTAGATAGTCGTCGACAATACCAGCCCACACACTAACACCGATGTTGGTATATTTGAACCGAATCAATGATTCAATTCATGAGGGCTATTTACTAGCCAATTGTGCAAGTTATTTGAGTTGAACTTTCCATGGCGTGTAAAAATGGCATCTTCAGTGATGAGATCATGGTTCAAAACATTTTCATTACAGACACCAACGTGCAAACCATACACAAGGGACATAGTCGGTATAGGGAGCAAATCCTGAACTTTCTGGAAATGGTAGAGATGTAGAGTGACGTCATGTATAACCTGCCACACGTCAACGTAGTTTAGGATTACTAAATCACGTGCTTTGCCCAGGGGCTTACATGATGCTTGTCACGGAAGTATTGCAGCACGTCGTTCACAACTGCATCGCTTAAATTCCCTGGGCAGACCATAACCTCTCTAATTACGTTGTAACTCCTCTTGATCGCGTAGACGACGTTTTTATGCAATGCGATGTTGTCGTCTGGATGAAATATATATTTACATGCATGATTGATTTATGAGAGGCCAGGGGAATGAAATTTTCCATGCAAGTCAATTCAAAAGCCTCGTAATTTCAATCCCAGTGCCTATCTGTCCGAAAAAAGATTAATTAATCATGGATATTTTTAATGAGCTGATAAAATGCCATTTTTCTGGCTTAGGGCCTAATTATCTTCCACTTACTTTCGTTACACTCTCGTGAATTTGAAACCTTGATCGTCACCGTTTAGTCTCCTGATCGGCCTGTGTTCAAAGAAGACTCATAATTGAGGCGGCTGTGTGGGAGGCTGAGGCTCTTTTCTCGTGCACGCCTCCGACACAAGCGTGACCACTAACTCGTTCAGCTGTCCTGGTCAGCGGCATGGACGGAAATCCGGCTCTAGCGAGGGTTGTTGGAGTACCTTTTGGGTATGGCACTGTGTGAGGGCAGGAATGTGCTTCGAACCCTGCATCCTCGACTAAACAAAAACAAAAACAAACATCGGCATCTTAGGATGCTTTATTTCCAATCAAGCCTGATACAAATGATCTTGTGCATTGGTTTTTCAAATGCCTTATAACTAATACTACATATAGGACACCATGACCAATATTACTGTGAATTTTTTCTTCTTTTACCACTAAAGCTGTTGTTACGCGTAAACCATATTAGCTGATTATATCATTGTCGTCATATCATTAAAACTTAATAACTGTTGTATGTGAACTTATGAAACCGCCTTCAGCAATCTGCTTGCATCAATATTTGTGATATTGAACTCCAATATTATTCGCTCATGGACTGAATTCTGTGTGTAATCACGAAATCGCGTTAGATTTTTGACTCTATACTTTCTTACTTCATTAGCTAGTTTATTTTATACAGGAATATCCCTTTAAACTTGACTCTGTATTTAGTTTATAAGCTA
>JACJUY010000156.1:115060-133819 GCA_014220935.1 Platorchestia sp. MABIK
GCGCAACTTTCTAAGTCGTGGTTTCTATTCTCTAGACTCATCAAGAGCGTTGCTCTTTAACTGATAATTGTTTGTACAACAAAATCGAGGCCTCATTACAGACTGGAACATATAACCCTCATCACAGCGAAAACATCTCCTGGAATTCTCAGTTGATCTAAACAACGCACTTAAAAGAAACACAGATGAAGTGGTTGATAATATGTATTGAATGTAGTTTAAGTGCCCGCTAACATGGTAATTACTTTAATTTTTGTTTTAACTAAACTGTAAACTTGTAATTTCTCTAAACAGCTGCGGAAATTGCTTTATTTTCTCAGGAAAGGCTACTGAATTCATTTTTTCAGAAGGAAAATAATCTCATCGTCGTTAATGAACACCGTCTTAGGCTACAAATCTTTTTTGACATGAGTTTACTAAAACATATTAGCATTACGAATGAATCGGATAGTATACTATATATTATATGGGAAAAAAAACATCTATATGTAAATATACATAAATATGTATATGTGTATGTGTACATCTATATATTTGTGTGTGAATATGTATACATATAGATGTATAGTGGATGTGTATTGTTGCTGGATACACACTGAATGACCTTATTGTTCAGTTTTACACTGGTAGATCATCTATGCTTAAATGACATCCTAATTATTTAAGAAACACCTACTCGGTCTCCAGATAGCTCAGGGAAAGAAGAGGGCGAACGCAAATTTTTACGAAGCTGAATGATAGGATGCTGCCTACTTAGAGGCCACTTTTTACAGTAGTTAACATTAAGTTCAGCATTAAGAACAACAAACACAAATGAAATAAATTCTCACAATGGGCCCATATACTGCACATGTGCCCTGCACCTCCTGTGGAAGAGGTTTTGAACATGTCCCTTCAACATAGAGCTACATAACACAACTAATTTCCCATCTGATTGTTTCTAAACAGAAATCAGGAAAGCAGGATTCTTAATTCTCCAATGCAGCATAATTATGAAGCTAATTATGTGCGATTTTCTGGGTTTTAATAACTCACGTTGGGTAGACATTGGTATTCTGGAGTCAAAGTTTGTGAGGGCGATGTTGCCTCATTGTTCTTCATGGCGGCCAGTGTACGCTCCTGCAGCAACGAGTGTTTACCTATTCTCACGGCTTCTAAAATTTGTAAGGCGTTTCTGATTATATGAGTTTGAAAAAATTTAGGAGATCGCGATCTTGCATTTTCACTGTCCCTTTCACTCTGCTCACTTGATCATTCTAGCAGAAACACTGAAGTTGAGCGCAGACACAGCAGCATATTCACAGAGCTAAGTGTTAGACCTTCCCAGTCTCTGGGCCAAACTGCTGAATGGACTTGCGCTCATTAGCAATTTTAATTGCTTCATCTTGGTCTGGGTGAAAGTTTTTCGAATTTAATTGAAGGTCTTGTTCTGACAAATTGAACGACTTCAAAGCTCAACTATTCTGTTAAAAAGCGTGTGCTATTGCACTGGACTATTAATTGGCTCATTGCGCCTTGCGTTCCATGTTCTCAGTTATTTTGAGCCTTTTGAAGCGCACAAGTGACGGATTTCAGCGCCAAGATATTTGCTTAAATACACCCAGCAGTGTGCACAAATAAGGAAATCAAAGTTGTTATTAAGATTTTAATTTTTCCATAAAATTTTTATTTTACGTCGTACGAGAACTCACTCAGTAACAGATATTCTGTAGTTTTCTAAACTTGTTATTGGTCATCAAATACTTTCTTTCCTTTAACTTTTACTTTCGTTCTGTTTCGTTAGTGACCCTGAATGACCTAATCTTGCAGCATAAAATGTCAAAAATTGGTGGATGGCAACGCTGTTCAGAACACAGTTCAAAAGTGAAAGAACCGCATTCTTCAGTGCAATCTGCCCTGAGATCTGTTTGGGTGGAATTACCAAGGGCCACTTCAACGCACACACCTCACGTCGATTAAATAGTGTATCAAAAGCATGCAAATGCTTTCCAAGCCGAGCTATAACTTTGAGTAATTTCTCAGCCTCTACTTTTTTTTTTGATTGTGTGTATTGGAAACAATGAAGATAATGTTTTCCTCAAAATTAAACGAAATGTGAGTTATAAGTTGAGATGTTTATAAAATCAAGGCCTGTGAAATTTGACGATAGAGTGATGTTATTTTTTGCTAGTTGAGTTTCTGTTCTCATTCTTTTCTCCGCTGCGTACCTTCGCAGTATTTCTTCTCTACTATACACTTTCTTTATTACAGCGTTGCATTATCTCTACGCACCTTCATCATTAACTTCCTCTGAAATCACAGATGAGGACATTATGATTGAATTCCTAACATGGTAGCGTCAACAGATTTGTTCAGAAAATGGATCATCTATGAGAAACAAATAATTAGTTCCTGATTGTGTGAGATCGTATCTGAATGGAATTTTAGAATATTGCATATTTTTCCTTTTTAGAGCTGGATAATTACGAAATGGAAAACATGGACACATTAAATTACCACGAAATCTGTTAATGAAGAAACGAAAGCAACTAAATATTTTGGAACAATAGGACTCAAATTAACTTCACCCACGGCTGTTAATATTATTTTCATGGACGGTAGAATGGAAGTCTACCCTTGCATTTGTCCTCCACACTATACATACCCCACTGTTTTGATGTATAATAGTGTGCAACTGGTACATTTGAACGCGACACTGGGACGATGGATAACTCGGAGACACCTCCGACAAACCTGAACGTGCTTTGTTTACTAAATATTACTTTCTGTCACCGTCCAATGGTATATTTACTGCGCAAATAAAGTTGTTGTTTCATCATTAAGTCAGTGAGCAGGAGTTGTTTTGCGGCGCGTCCAGCTTATATTTTCAAACCCTGCAGCCGATGTTGGATCGTTCTCACATCGGGATTTTTGAAGGAAATCTTTCCTTTTGGAGACCGATGGCTGTGTTACTGATGGTTCTCATATCATTCCATGTTTTAGGATCCCTTCTACAGAAGTCTATCGCTAAAATTTCTTCAACCGATTTATTCCCGTTGGAAATATCTGGATTCTTGTTTGTTCTTGTATTTATGAAGATACACTTCCATCCCTTGAAAAGTGAAATCGAATGAAATGCATTTTGTACGTAAATTCTGTGGAGTTTACTAACTCAAA
Source organism: Platorchestia sp. MABIK (assembly GCA_014220935.1). NCBI lineage: Eukaryota > Metazoa > Arthropoda > Malacostraca > Amphipoda > Talitridae > Platorchestia > Platorchestia sp. MABIK. The sequence continues at coordinate 118,217 of JACJUY010000156.1, forward strand.
GAATGCATTGCGAAAACTTTTAACCTTGGAAACTATAGTCTGACACTTTTAAAACCAAGTAACGGGAAATATTTAGTTCGTTCCGCAAATATCACTCCTGAAACGCGATGACTCTGGTGGTACTACATGTAATAGGAAATGTATATAGACTCATCTGTCGTGGTCTAAATCACACGCCATATAAAAGTGTAAGGTGTGTATAACATGTGCATCGTTTTGAATAAGTATGAATAAATTTGTGAATAAATGAGTGAATGGATATTGCGAAGCTTACTGTAGCAACAATTTAACTTCGTGAATGACTTTCCAAACTGACAACGAGTTGGCTGTCATTTAAACATAACGTCTAGAATTTTTGAACATGGCTCTCGTTGGTCTGACGTCACTTGAGGAGTGAGACGTAGTGGTAGAATTCTTGTACAGAGTTTGTCTATTATTACGTTTAATATCTTGAATCACTTTAGTGGGACCTTGTGTCTACAACGTTTTGAAAGCGCAATTAATATTTTCGTAGGAGTCTTTTGGTTATTCTGCCGTTTTAAAGAACATTGTCAACCCTAAGAATTCTTTTTTCTTTATATGAGTTAAAGCATTTAACCTTAGTTCAAATGTGTATTTTTGAAATTAACAAGGGGTTTACTAGGGACTCTTTCTCTGTTTTCGCGGGAAAAAGAAAACGTTGAATAACAGAAAAATTATAGGATATTTCAGATTATAATTTATTTTATGGTTTTAGGCCTAAACTAAAATAGGTTTCCTATTTGGATGCAGCATAACGTGACTTATGATATATTACAAGAGTCGCTTATGAACAGATTTTAAAAAATTTTTTGGGATGACCAACTTTTCACTTCACATTGGTAAATTCTTCAAAAATTGAAGAAAAATGCACGTTGTCAGTCGAAAAGGGTCCCTATTCACAAAATACAATATTATGGATGTACTCTTCTCATGTTTAAAACTGGGGGAAAAATTTCATCTTTGAATCAAAAAGAGTGAGTTTTAACACTAGAGTGCTATAAAGAAAATTGATTACATCGAATGTCTCATCTTGCTACATCTTTGGCGCTGTTTGGAGCCTTAGCCGTTGGCTGTACTGTCGTAAATTTTTTTGTGGAAGTTTAGATGTTATTTTTGCGCCGAATGACGACATAAATTGAAAACAGAAAGTTTGACGTTTTGGAGGCAACGATGTCTTAAAAGTGTAGTTACCTCTTGAAGTTAAAGGTGGTTCCAGACAAAACATGAAAATTTACGCATGTGTGCCATACTGATGTGTTGCAAGCCAGAGAAGTGAATTTTTTGGCTGTAACGATACGGCTCAGAAAGGTCACATAACGAAGACCCACGCGGTGTCTCCAGCAGAGAAGTTAGGGAACAGTGCTGTAGACATCGTCGAACTTACGTCGAGGAGTTCATCAATACAAATTAATTATAGGAATTCGAGTCGGAACATGCTGGAAACTTGGTATGAGGGAAAATGAATTATATTCTGTACAACGCGTATTTAGAGGCCCTAGGTTTTTATCATTACAGATGAATTTTCAAATCTAAAAAATTATCCTCCCCTCAGTTCAAGATGAAATCAATGAACGTGGTTGTACTATTGCGTAAGAACAAAATCTTAAATTTAACGAGACCAGAATCTGGTCTCAGAAAGACAATAAATCTGTGTGAGATTAGGTCTGAGTTAGACATTCAGAGCTATGCTGAAGGCTAAACTGGCTTAAACTTGCCGCTAAACTTTGGTGTCATTCGAGAATGCGAACAGGTCTACTGACGGACCCGCTGCATCTTCATAAGCACCGAGGGTCTGTGGCCTCCTGCAAAACCGAATGAGTTCATGCCACATCATAACTTTCATTTGCTTCTCATCTAAATAGTCTTGGGAAGATTTCAAAAATAGAAGCTCTGTCCCTCAATTGCTAAACTGGTGACCTTCATTTTTATTTCCTGCACTGTATTTTTCTCATTAACTTTCAACTTGTTACTTTACTTATCCCATCACTTCGTTTTGTAGTTATTATGACGATAATGCGTCAATGCCCTGTGAGTCTTTTATAGTTAAAGGTGAATTTACTTCACATGAAGGATGTGCTGAGACTAAATTTCCGCTCAGAATACTTTCAGCAGCATTGGATGCTATCGCTGGCAGAACCGCTAAGCTCATTTGTCAGCGTACATAAATAGACGATGTTCCCCGAGGCATCCGTATCAATGATCGCTTTCTTGCCTTTTGTGAGCGGTATTTTTAAGACTTTAACATAGGGTAAAATAACCGAAGGAAAACTCGATTTTTTGCCTTCAACAATTCATTCAATTATCGATTTGATTATTATGACAATTTTATTAGCTTCAATAGTAATTAAGGACATTTATGTTTACAGTAATTGAAAAACCAATGTACATAGTAGCGTATTTCATGTTCCAAATTTATTAGAAGCTAACACTTATCTTTCTTTTATTTCTTTGTGACTATTGTTAATGAAGGAAATATCAGAAATTTATCGTGCTGTAAGGCATGTTGCCTGAACTAGTTACTATGTGCTATTGTGATGTAGAAGATTGTTTCGAATTTTTGCATGTCGACCTTTGAGTTTTAGATGCTTCATTATTTTCTTCCACCCATTATACGTACTTTCAACATTATTCCCTCATAACGCAGGAGCCAAAGCTCATCTATAGTAGGAGTGCATTTTCATGTCTTTCTCTCAATATTTTGTTCAACGATTAACAAGGCTACGATGATACCCATGTACGTTTACCAACTAAGGAACTTTACGTTGGGACATTTAATTTGTTTTGATTAATTTTATTCATAGTTTTTTATTTTTTATGTAAGACAAAGCTCAATTTCTCATGTTAATATCATCTTTGCTTAATGAACGATTTATTTCCTACGTTACTAAAAATTTTGGTACTTAATATAATTAAAGCGTGAAATATTAACACTAAGCTGCAGGACGTGACCAAAATGTTCTCTCTTGATGAATTTTGGTGTAACAACTGTTACAATAGGGATAGGCTTCTCAGCGGCGCGTGAAGTAGTGTTGACCTTGGTGTCCTCTTTGCAGGAAATACTTACCAAAAACTTAACAAATATAAAATTGCCGGTCGTACAGAATCTAAAGCTTTCTTCTTCCCTAATAATAGAGGCTAAAAAAAAGAGATGATTACACTTATAAACTGCAAGGCTATTGCCTGAGCCAAATACACATTTGAAGTGCATCACGAATAGCAATACTGCAGGAAAGACCAGCACATTTTCATTTCTACTTTTCAGCAACTTCATTTATTACTCCTGATAAGATTAAAATGTAGAGGTTTTTCAACAAACACTTGTATAAAATGACTGTGCCAAACGTAGTTTTTCTAATAAAAGCCGGTAATATCAGCCAGTATTTTGTAATATGGTTCTACTGCACTCAACAGCGGACTTGAGCGCTACCAAGTTCTCAGATGAGGTCACAAACCTTGTCATTGTGTTATAATAAATACAATTTTATAAGTGTATTCATATTTTATCTGTTTTAAAGTAGATTTTAAGTATGGGGGTGATGTATCTGGTGTGCCAAAACTATTTGAGTAATTATAAAATGCCTGATGCTTAGCTAAAATTTTGCACAGATTCGATTTTTGTAGTTATTCCATTCCTGTTTGTCGTACAACTACCAGAGAAAATTGCGCATAGTTGTCAAAAGCTAAACTGTGTTCTGTCATAAAATTCTTCAAAATTGGCAAAATATTGATTGCATTTTCATAATGGGTCTTGGAGTTGAGGAGCTGCTTCCGTATACAGTTTTTCAGTGGATGTTTTGCACGGACTAGGCTCAAAACTACAATCCTTCAAAACCCTTTATTTGCTTGCATACGGGACCATAAAACCAATTAAGAACACCTGTTTTACTACAGATCACCTTAAATTGTTGTCCTGTATCGAATTTTTATCAGACCTAGTGGAAACTTATGCGCGGCCAAATACCCTTCTTAGCTGAAAGCGCCTCTAGCAATACGGAGCGCGTGTGTTACTTCAGCCCCTACTGCCACTCGGTGCGAGGGTCTAGCCTCGCTACCAACTCAGCCCGCCCCTCCCCTGCCTAACCACAGCACACCGACAAGACGCAGTGGTGAGCGCAACTCAGTGTGGCCGTCGGTGTTGCCACTAAATAATTCCAGCTCTACGTTGGGCCACCCAGCAGGCGCTCGCACTCCACCATTATCGACGACGCCACCGGTCACTGACAACTACAATGCTAAACCACAAGACCACTTGCAGTAATTGCATCTTGCGCTGGGTTCAGGGTTGAAACTAGGGTATCTTTGAGGTTTAATCTGGCCAGTTGTGAGCTCAAGATATGAAGCTTTACGGAAGTGTTTCAAAGTATGCTTTTCTTAATTATAGTTGGCTAGTTTTATGAGGAAATATTTACCACCAAGTAAAGAAAATCAGTTCATTGGTGATAAATTTCACAGCCATTTGCTGATTTTTCGGCTTTAATGTCTCTTATCCACCTAACCATAGCTAGAATGTCTTATCCTCATGAAAAGTTTTAAGCGAACAAAACATTACAGGTCAATTTCCCTTTCGGGGGTGTTGCTGAAGTCAGGTTAGTCACTCAAACTGCAGCACCATTGGCCACGAGCAATTCATTTCGTAGCAATACTCAAAACGTTCTAAAGTGCGCTCAAGGTTTTCCTTAGTTCTATCGTCGCATCGTTTGACTGGTACCCATGTTCATCGTGAGGCGGCAAGGTGCTGCAGCTAAACTAGGCCTCATCAAAGCTACATCAGAAGATATAGTAACACATTTAAATTATGTATTTACAACGATCTTTGGCGCATAGCGTTGGTGCTGAACCGGTATATTTATCGAATGTTGGCACACTCGTTTAGACAGCGGTGTTTGACCTCCAGCACTCCAAAGTGTATACCCTTAAAAACACTTGTGCCTGGTCTTCCTTGCCGTCTCTGCGGTAGAACAAGATTCTCTCCACTTTATTAATTCTTTCTTCACTTCTGAGCAGTCCGTATTTTATGTAAAAGAGTTGAAATATTTTAACCGCCAATGAGAGAAAAAAATTTGTTCAGAATTTATTATGATATTGATCTTAGAAAGCTTCTTTGAAATCGAATCATTCGTGTGTAGTTTTCTAAATTTGAATTTTTAAGTTTTGATATGTACGCCACAATTTGACATCTGTCAAAAAGTTTCGTAGTAATTACAGGACAGAGGTTTGACGGTCGGTACGTTGTGAAGGCGTAATCATTCTCGTGCGTAACGAGGAAAATGTTTCAATTGTAATTTCTGAAATAAATTTTCGTCTTATGTATTGCGAATTGCCTTCCAAATTTATTTTTAATTTGTTGCCAACAAAAAAGATTCAAGTACTTCACGATGAAATCAAACACAAGATGATGTCTGATTTCAAATTTAGAACCTCGGTGCAACTGACTTCGAAATTCATGCAGGAGTTGTTCTGAAGCTATCAAATATAATTTCAGTAAAGCACATATGTACAGGGTCAACATCCTATCTGATTGGCAAACCGATAAAAGTTTGTTCGAATGTCTTTTCAAGATTCTAAAACTTTTTCTCCATACTGTGTAATTTCAAGTTCTGGTTCAAAAGAAACAAGCTAATTTCTGCATTCCTTGTTGGGTAACTCGGATTTTGAGTGTGTAATTTTATGAAAGACTTTTGATTTGCTCAATATTCCATGTTTGAGCAGAAATTTACATTCTTGAGTGCGTTAGAAGTGGTATTTGGCCTCTAAGTGAGCGCCTTTTGCATAGAACACTCATCAGCACATCAAATCTTTAACTTCGCAAGACTTGCTGACACAGTTGTTCGCTCGATTATTTGATTTCAGAATTTAAGCTTAAAAACAGAGCGTAATTAGAGCCGAATGAGCTCTCGCCTGCTCTCGAAGCTTGAGGTTAGAATCTTGGCCAAAGTTATATCTCATTGCGTCTCCAAATTGAATACGCCCTCAACATCAAGAATTGGTAGCTGCTGCCTCTGTCATCTTTCAGTAATGTCCTCTCAGGGCTTTCCTTCTGATGGAAACCAATATTGTATCTATGGAAATTCCTACTTCATGGGATAAATGTGAGGTCTCGAGCCGAAAGTTAGATAGGCATTTTTTGTTGAAATCGTCTAGGTTTTTTGGTTTGTTTTAAAACACTTTTATGTTCCTTGCTGTCCTGTTTTTCAGTACTTCTAACTTTCTCCTTTAACTTTTATCTCGTTTCAAAATCTTCCTTCGCAACTTTGTTCCTTTGCGTAGGGGACCTTGTGCGGAAACACATCTTGTACATAGATTCCGCTTCCCCATTGCGCCATCCTTAATGGGGCCTTCATCTTTCTTCTCTTTGGAACACCTTGATTGCAGTTAGGGAGATTTAAACTATAAGATCTTATTTAATCTGATCTAATCTTTGGTTAGGGACGCTGAAATTATCTTATAATCTAATCTCTCAGTGCCTCTATGTAGCTTCCCGAAGTTCCATTTGTCCGGAAATTTTGTACAATTTTCTTCTTATAAAAATTTCATTTAATACACTTTCAAAATAAGGGACGTACTGAGTGTTTCCATCTGCCTGATGAAAACGGTTTTCGAATCTTCTTCACTGAGCGAGCCCTTTCTGTTTGTTTTATTGTGGAATATTGCAGCTTCTCAGTTACTCGAAACCATCAACACTACTCTGCGAAGGTCAACCAGATGTAAAGGTGGGCAAATACAAGTCATCGGTGATTCTAATTGCTCCTCTGTATTTCAGATTCTTCGCTCTTAGAATTCAATATCCATTTGCATGTAGCTGAAGTCAGAAAGTCTCAATCCGTGAATGTAATTCGTAGACACTTACTTTTTCTGACTCAAATATCACATGAGAATATCAGGAACTGTACGAATAGACACTAATGAATGGGTATGTTCCAATGAAGGGGCGTACAGTACATTCTCCTTCTTTATGATCCTGTTCTTGTTCAAATTTTTTCGCTCAGGAAAATGTTTCTTATTCGGATATGTATGGCTTTTGGGGATAACATGCTTTCTCAAAATGTAAGACCAAGCCAGTTATTGCAGTTTTTAAAATATGTTCATATCATGTGCTCAGACACGAGGCAGTTTTCCTGTGTAAAATGCGTGCTCTGCCTACGAGTCGTAACAAAGGTAATGGTTTTTGAGAGTCCGTGTGGTAGAATGTACTCTCACAGGAAGCAAGGAAGTTCCGGCAGGTCTTGAAAGGGCGAGCAGTTGGTGTTTGTTTGCCCTGGCCGTCTTCTTTTGAAAACTTGGCGTGTTGTTCCAGTAGCTTCCGTCTTCACTCGCGCATACATATAATAGAAGCAGCAGTCCTGGTTGCGGTTATTAGGTATGAACCTTACAGCTTTGTGTTCTTTCCTTTCTATCCCTTATTTTGATCTTTGTCTCTTTCTCCCTCTCTCGTGAAAAGAACCGATGCATCGCTCACTGTGTTTCCTTCCCTTTACTTTCAAACTTCTCTCTTGGCCTCTGCAATTTCGAGAGGTTCTTGTCTTGTTTTGGGACAGAATGTAGCGGGCTGTGAACTCTTTAAACTTACTTTCTTGCTTACTCTGCGTTCGAATGTCATCTTTTCAACTATAGGTGACAGTTGGTATGATTGAATGATGTTTAGTGTAAACGTAGATGGAATGTGCATTTATGCTGCAAATGCTAACAAAACTGATCGCGTGATATCCAGCGTGGTTCGCTATCAGTTGATTTCTGTTAATTAAGGTCGGAACAACGACGTAACCAGAAGAAAGAATGATAATTCACCACATGTTATACGAATGCACAAAAAATAAATTGAAGAGATTCTTAAAACATATCTAATGAAGAAAAAGGTGGTTACAGAAAATGAGTTCGGTTGACGACGCGTGATCTCGGTAATGAGGTCTGTTATCGCCGCAGTCGTCGTAAACTCCTGAATCTTGACCATGTCCGAAGATCAGTGCTCACTTCCAGGTACGGCAACGCCAAGCAGATTGGGAATCATGCGCTAGGAAATCGAAGCCAGAGGATGTCCACACAAACATCGTACCTGAGGAGGAAACGAATACTTCCAAGTGTAATCCCTGAATTGGGGTTAGCATTACGGAAAATTGAGCGTGACCGGTGAAATTAGCACAAATGTTTGCATTCAGTACCGAATATCACTTAGGCATAGGTCCGACCTAATTTAACTTCTAAATGCATGAATCAAAAATAATCGTCAAAGGGATACAAAATGGACTTTGACAAAATGATTATACGAAACGTTCCCTAGAACACAATATTAAACACGAAACGCATACTTAAGTACCTAATATCTGCTGTATAACATTTGTTGTCGAATTAATTATTATCCAAATCCATAATCGAACACATGGGACGGAAGCACTAAGCGCTGACTGATGCATACGCTCACTTCAGAGAAGGGCTCTCACAGACACACCGAGGAAATGACTGGGTACTCCAGCTCCGCACCAGCAGGATGCAGATGGTGCCCAGCTGAGAGTTATATAGGCCTTCTTTTAGTTAAAATCGAAAAGTTTTGGTTTTGATAAGGAACATTTTTTTGTTCACTGCTGTCCTGTTTTTCAGCTCCTCTAACTATCTTCTTCAACTTTTATCTTGTTCCAGAACCTTCTTTCTCAATTTACTGTCTGTATGCGTGGGGGATCTGGTGCAGGAACACACCTTGTACATAAATTCCGTGATTTCTTAACTCCATTCGAAATAGTGCCTTCGTCCTGCCATTCTTTGAGCACGCGTGTTGCGGTAAGGGAGGCTGAAACTAAATTATAATTTCAATCGACAGGATATAGTGTTCACCACATGGGCTGCCTAGTTTCCCTTACGAAGGAATATTTCCAGAAATTATGGTGAGGGTTTCAATAAGTCGAAACGGGAGTGAGAGGGGACTGGTCAGCTCTTGGACGCAAATTTCGTGCTTATTCAGCATTCAAGACGGTCCTGGCAGCAACCTGAAGACAATTTTATTGCTGTGAGCCTTCTCAAGTCTCATCTGCAAATACCGGCTGTGATTTCTTTGTTGCAGCGGCTGAAGAATTGCCAAGAATACAAATCTTCGGATGGCAGACGAAGAAATAACGTGTGTGCTCAATATTCCAGAAAGAATGAGATACTTGAAACGTACATCTTTTGCGCTATGTATGTAGAAAGCTCTTAGGGAACAGTGAAAATTCACTCTGAAACGTGGCAGTTTCCTTTTTCAAAACGTTTTCTCTTAAAAATACTTTGAAAGTTTTATTGTATAATAAGGCTTAGGTTGTCCCTCTGGTTCGTATTATAGGGCTTAGATTGTCCAAACCAGCAGGAAATGTCACGAACTAGATTGGATGAGTGTGCATAATTGCATGGGAATGCATTTGCTGCTGTGACCTGTATTGCACAAATTAAGAGATGAAGTAATACAGTGAGCAATATGTTCAGCCGTGTTTAGAGTGAGTGGCTTCGACAAGAGAATGATTTGTCAAGAAGAGACGAAAACAACTATTTAGAATGACCAAGAAGCAATGAAGTGTTTCTTTTTGTTACATTTGAGAGTCCCAAAATCCAGAGTTCGTTTGGAAATAATTTGAAAATGAAATGTGTGAGTAAAGTTTGCATAGAGTAGAATATCATCCTAAATATTTAAGGCAAACTCCGTTAACTCCATGTAAATATATTGCCTAAACGTCGCGCATCAGAAACATGCTCAAGAATGCTATTCAAACAACCAATGCTTAGGTTATACGATACAGAAGTTGATAGATTGTTAATTACCTTTGTTAAGAAATTTTATAAATGTTTGTTGTAAATTGTTGTAAATAGGACTAAAATAGCACTTATCTATGTCTTTATGTTAAAATGACATTAAAAAATTATGTTTCAACAATAAATATACTAAAAACAATTTTTCATACATCAAAAACAATATATTTTTCATTTCCAATTCTATTTGCCTACATGAAATGTACTCATTTGCCTGTTGTTTATAGACAGTGCATGACCAGGTAATCAATCATTGCATGCAGCTCATTTCATATGACTAGCCTGTGAGCTGCCAGCCGGATGCTACGTGCGCGCAGTTTGTGGAACAGCAGAAGAAAAGCTTGATGTATGTTCAGTCATGCAAGCAGCTCGTGAGCAGATACCTTCCGTGTTCTAATACATATTTTATTGACAAAGTACTCTCGCTCTCAACACATTACTAGTCCGATTACTGCGTGTCGGAGATGTTGAATGAAGTATAGTCGCATGCTGTGATATTACTGCAAAACGTGAGGTCAGGTCAATTTCATTTAAGAAAACTTCCTTAAAAGTGGCATCACATTACGACTGAGCAATGTAAAGGGATGCAGTTCTTTGCTCTGCGAGCTTGGCACATGATTTTGAGTTGCTAAAATGACTGTCATGTTGAAATAATTGCTCTCAAATGTAGTCTTAGCACCGTTTTGCTAAATGTGATGAGCCTAGTTTCAGCTTGACCGTATCAGCAATTCCTCCAGAAATGAAGTAGTAATTATTTGTTAAAGGCCCGCGATCGCCGCGCCTCAATTGTGAGGCAATGGAGAGTACTGAATTGTGCCATTCGAAATGTAAAGAACATACATCAGAGAAGGAATCAAATTTCCTCACAAACGTGCATGTGATATAAAGTTTCGAAGACTGGAGTAAGGACAGTACAGTAAAAGGATAACAAAAAAGTAAGCAAGTTATATTCCATTGCGTCGATTTGAAATCGCTTCTATTCTCACAGTGCAGACAAAATTATGTCGCAAGTATAACGGAAATCAGGTTTCAAAACGTCTACCGAGTAGATTTCGTATGAGATTACTAGTGCGTGCAGTAAATGGAGTGCACATCGACATCATACGAAGATTGAAGTGGAGATGCACTTCAGATGAACTACTTCTGAAAATATGTCCCTCTGTGTTACCAGTGAACACGGACGCACTTATAGGTGTTCTCCGAGGGAGCAGAGATGGAGAAGTTAACTGGGAGTGTTTGTCCTCTTCATTACGGATCGAGGCCTTACCGTTCTTGGGCAGCGTCCCTTGGGAAGGCTGGCAAGTTGGCGACACTTGGCTGTTGATTATAGGTTAGACTTTCTCTTTGCTTTTTTGTTGCTATCGTACAGGAATACTTACTTTCAATTACACAGGGAAAGGTTTTAATTTTGAGTCCATTTATCAAATGCTCGTGGCGTACTTTTATATTTGTGGTTTTGACACCGGTTTTTCGCCAGGCTTTTTCAGTGCCAACTGCTTGGCAACGGCAGACTAACACTTACCGGCCTCAAGATGCTCCCTTACCTTACACTTATCGAGCTTCCTTAGTTGGGTCACTCCTCGCTTTGAGTTCATCAGTGAAGAAAAAATTTCGTTGTGCAATTAATGGGACAAAACATTGCTTCCGAGCAGGTGTTAACAGCCTGGCTTTAGCATCATATTTCCAAGTTTCTGTCTCAGGTCACGGTCAAATAGATGCAAGACATTTAATGTGTGGTGTCTGGTGTCATGCTACCGACCCATGAAGAACTGACGAGGATAACTCCTGAATAACTTTTCACATTTTTAGCGTTCTTTTTGCGCCCTTGAATACACTCTTCTATTTCTTGGAGGTTGTTGGTGAGGAGTCAGAAAAATAGAAATTGAAATATATTGCTCGCGCTTTAGTTTTACAAAATATTTTGAAGAATTTACTAACCATCCGGGGCATAGTATATTTATCTTCACCTGTTAGGTACTGACCTTTGATTGTGAACAAATCATTAGAAAAATTGAAGGTCCCATAGAAACATACGGTACAAAGAGCCGCTTTTTGAAAACGTTAGAAAACAACTTCAAAGTTTTACGACTTTGAAACCCATACATCTCAGCTGAACTTACATTTATTTGTAACCTTTACGCGATCATCTTTCTGCACCTGCGACTAGCTCACCAGACAGAAAATGGTTCGAGGATGACTGTGATGGATATAACTCGTTTTTTCTGTGCGTGGCGCTATATACCGAAAGACTCGAGGGGCCACATTTAGAATAGACACATCTAAATTGGTACGTGCTGCAGTACATTGTACAGTATTGCTTCTAACGCTCCAAGCCAGATAACCTTGTGCTCACACATGTACATCAGATACGGGCTGTTTGCGCTCTCGTTAGCACAGGCAGCATGATGCTGCTAACCTGAACGTGTAGAGTGATTAATTAGCACCCGATGACAGTCTTTAGCGCCCTAGATTGCTTGTGCAGGATACAAATCTGAGGCCTTAATAAATCCCTCTGATTGAGCCCGCTCTCCCTAGATTAAGACCGGGCTCCAGTTTTCAGGTGCCCGAAATTACCTCCTACCGCAGAGAAACGAGCGCTAACATTTCTTGCCCGCTGTCGCACTTGTGGCAATGGGAGTCATATTTTGCATTATATTGTAATGAAGTTGCTTGCTCATGTTTCGTTTGTATTATGTTGTCTTCTAAAATCAATAAAATCGCGTGCTATCGATGTTTTTTGCCCACTAGGATTAAAGGGGATGAGTTCTTGTTACAAAGTTTAACCCAGAAAAAAGAGAAGTTCCTGCAGAAGGGGAGGGAAGTGCTGTTGCACTGTATCCATTCAAAAACATCAGAGATTTTTTCTTGCGAACTGCATCATAATTCTCGTGTTAGTAACTTTGTTAAAAAATATTTCAACTTGGTTCCAGCAGAAAAATATTCTATCAAGATATTTAACTGATAAGAATATGAATGTTCTGAAATGTTTTTTCACCCTAAAATTAAAAAGTTAGTGAATGTATTGGTATCAAGCACTAGTAGCTCTCCCCCCAACTTGTTTGCACAATTGAATTTCAGAAAATATTCTTGTTTTAGTGATAGATAAGCAGACATTCGAGTAAGTGCCTTTCACACAAGTTCATATTTAGATTTCAACAGTTAGTCATAAGCAAAAATTCAACTAATGATTTAAAAAACTAGCTTACAGCATTGATAAGGCTTTCAAGACATTTGAACCTAATGAATTCCACACAAGCATTAAAAATAGTGCGTCGGGACTCTGAGAAAAGATAATTTTAGTGAGCCGATCTGCAGCTCGTCTATTTGTAAAATATACATGGGGATTATTATGCATTGTGGCACATTACTTTTTGTAATCAATAAACGGTTGTCATCACAGTACAATTCATGGCAAGAAATTGGTATTTACGCTAATCAAGGGGCATAGAATAAGCAATAGGCTTAGGTTAGTTAGAATTTTCATCCTGGTCTATTGGAACTGGCTCCCAGGAGGATACTTTTTGTTTACTAAGCATAGATAGACCTTTAGAACGTACATTTTTTGTGCCCTCATTTTTCATAATGTTTTCATACTTTTTCGTTCTATTGTTTGCCTTTTTCTCTCATTTCCTAACTAATTATTTCTGTGAGCCGGGTATCCCGTGTGGTCACACACTTTGCGCAGAGACTTCCCATTTCAACAGCCCTCATTAAATGATCCCTTCTTTTACTCACTTGCGATGGCCTTTGTGGCTAGGGAGTCTTAAATTCATATAATAGCACCAACTGGAAGTTACGCTTCCTCACCCCAGCCCACACACTTGTGTAGCTGCTGTCTCGATGGGGCTGAGCAACCGGTGCCGGGGGTTTCAGATTGGCATTTTTGCTGGTCCAAAATTTTGGACTCTGAATATTTTTCGAATAGAATTTGGTTTCCCAACTCCAAATCTTGCAGCCCAGTACCATGGGCTTGTATTGAGTGACCTTGTATTACACCAAATTTTAATTGGAAATGTTCAAATTTGAGAATCTTTAGCCGGAAAAACATATTCGGCAACCCAATTGGCAGTGCCAGGCCCCCTGCAGGTCAGGTGCACCAGAGCCAAATTATCGAGGAACCATTTGTTCCCTCGCTGTCATTCCAGCTGCCATTGCCAAATGCTTGCATGTATTGAATTTTCACTGGCATGCCCACACAAAGTGATTGACTGTCGAATTACCAGGCTACGCCGGTGTGTGACCAGCTCTCCCACATCAGGAGCCTCAATCTTACCTTCACTGTGTGCCGTCGCATGTCGTGTTCTAGCCGTGGAATGTAATTTACTGCTTCTAATCTTTTTTCGTTGCTATTCTTTGCTCGTATCTTAATCATCAATCTATCCAAACAATCATTGATTTTTTGCGTGAAATAGATTATGTGTTCTGAATGAGCACATCCGAAGCAATCGAGGGAACTTTCCCATGATCAATGACTGACATAATGCTTTGCTACCACTATCTTCTTATGAATGGAAAGAAAATTTGATTCGATGTCTTGTTCTCAGGTTCAGTGGGAGCTTGCAGTGGCATGTTGTCTTACCCGTATCTCAAATGTTCAGGTTCCCGTGGGTGTGGCGCGATTATAGAGGTGCTCATTCACGAAGAGACACTCCCTTCACGAGAGGTGCTTATACAGCTCTCAGCCTCCACGTAAAAGGCAACGCTTTCTGGGCATTTGTGAGTTGGGCTGTATAAACTTTGGCTTGAACATTTTGAGATATGATGTTATCGGTTGCACATATCGCAACGACCTCGTGATGCGTGGAACATCGATTCTTCAGTTCATCAATTTCCGATGTAGAAATCTTGTTTTTTGATCGGTTTATGTCGATGACTGCGCATGCATCTTAACGATGTGTTCACTTAAGTACTTACGTCACTTCATCTTTTCTGGCGAAACGGATATGCGTGCTCGTTGGCATGCAGAGTTCCTTATCAGTCGTCGAAGAGTGAACGCGACTAAAGCTTTACTTTCAAACGGCAGGTTCAGACGTATTTTGACATTTGGCATTTATTCTACGCTTCAATTTGTAAGAAGTTGAAACCATTTTAAAATAAAGGCTGGTTAAATAACTTGTTCATGTTAACAGAGATGCTTTCAGTAAGAAAAAGCAATCACAAAAATTGGGAGAGTGTGAAATACACGGTATCCTTTTTACTTTTTCAAAGATGCTTCATAAAATTTAATAAAAGCAGCGTATGAAAATCAGATGTTTTTTTATAGAATAAGAGGCTAATAGCTGAAACGTCGCCTTAAATTTCCGATTATTATCAAGTATTTAGACAAGTAAAAGACTTCTTATTAAATTCTTGATGAGGAAGTCCATATTGTTCAGAATTTTATCTTCGAAGTGAAATTACACTCCGTGTAAGCTGTTACAGGCTAAGCTATGTAGATAAAATAATTTACTCTCTCGATCTGCTTCAAAGTGGCGGTCATTGCAAGTATCAACTCACATGGCACATTACTTTTGTAATCAATAAACGGTTGACATCACAGTACAATTCATGGCAAGAAATTGGTATTTACGTTAATCAAGGGGCATAGAAAATGCAATAGGCTTAGGTTAGTTAGAATTTTCATCCTCGTCTATAGGAACTGGTACTCCCCTTTTTTACTGTGAGTGATAACCCATTGCAATATCGTAGTGAATGCTACGGTAAGAACAGTTCAGTGTTCCTGGAGGTAGACAAATTTATCTGCGTTCTCCAATCAATTGTCGGCAGATCTTGATCATCTATTTCATAGCAGAACATCCCTCTCGCAAGAGAGGGATA
>JACJUY010000156.1:134037-174214 GCA_014220935.1 Platorchestia sp. MABIK
GATTTGATAGTAAGCTTAACTATACCTGGAAAATGCCGAGTAAGATCAGACATTTTGTGGCACACGTTAGCTGTCGCATCTTGTTCAGTCATGTGAATGTTGAGAGTGACTGAGTGTTGGGAGTGGCTGAGTGTTTGTTGCAAGGGGCTGAGTTTTGTAAAAGGCTGAGGGTTGCGAGTGGCTCCGTGTTGCGAGGGACTAAGAGTTGCAAGGGGCTAAGTGTTACGAATGGCTGATTGTTATAAGTGATTGAGTTTCTGTGTCATTACGCTTTTAACTTCAAGATGCCTAAGCTGGTTGAAGAAAAATTCAAGAAACTATTTGCAATTTAGTACAGATTTCCAGTAGGGATTTTTGAACGCATGAACTAATGCAACACTCAATTAAGCAGACTTTCTTCATTACCGACCAGCCCTGTGTGTTGTGCGTATATTCAGCTTCTTTCTTTTGTGTTGAACAACAATGCCTTATTTTACTTCCAGTCTAAGCATATCATAGGCGATTTGGTAGTTACAAAAAATACTTGCATGATTCAGGATTTTTTGGATCAAACTGTGGAGATTAAAATAACTTTTCATAATGATAAGATGAAAATGTTTGCAATTTACTGTTTGTGTTTTGCCTGAAAGACTGGCGATGCAACAGTATATTTCAGATGAAGTTAATTAAAAGTAGAGTTGATTACAGACACAGTTGGGACGAATGTTCGAAACTGCTGTCCGGTGCATTCGAGACAGTACTATAATGTGCTCTTTAGGGGGCGGAAAAGGAGGGCCGGGTGCTTGACACTGCTTTTTAAATGACCACTTCATATCATCGGTGACACTACGCTTCCCTTTATTCGTCATTAATCGTGTTACTGTGTGAAGTGAATATTAGCTAATCACAATGATCGTTGAATCTTGAGTAGACGTGCGAGCAGTTTTGTCTATTGCTGGTAGGATTGACGTTCTGGAAGCGGGGACTGGAGCGAAGCGGGGAAACGGGGATTGAGGTTCTGGAGTTCGTGACGCTTGTTACACTGCCTGCAGGCCTTGGTTGTAAGCTCCCGGATCTCCAACTCACTGTACTGAGTGATTGGCTGTCTTTGTTGACGTATTTTAAATCTTATTTCAGGCTATTCCTCAAACCACAGGTCAATTAACCTGACTTAACTCAGGTTAAGTTAACTTAACTCTGAGCGCTTTACTGTATTACATATTTGTAATTGTTAAACAAGGCGAGAAACCAAACAGACAACTCGTTTGTTTTGATGTTGTCTAAGGGTAACTTTTTTCAGCTTGACCTGAACTACTTAAGGAAGCCCCATTTTCCTCTAGTGGTGAGTCTTATTTCTTCTTAATTCCATCTCCTATTGACGCCATAAGTTTCAACACTTGAGACCCAGGTTAGTATTTGGTCCACGTGCCTCAAACGGTAAATTTAGCTTTGAAATATTGAATTAGAAGATAGCCTAATCAATTTTGACTATAATTTCCAGTGTCTGCATCAGCGGCACTAGTGTTCCAGCCCTGAATTGTGATGGCGTTCGTTCGCCTCTCTTGCTCGTCCTTCATGAATCTGACCATTGAATGCCTTGGTGCGCATCAACTGAATATGCTTTCTAACTGAATGTAACTTAACTGCTTGAATCTCTCGTAATTGTGACTCCTAAACACCTACAGTTCACGCTCAAGGTATGCGAACCCACAAGCTCCCTCGCTGGCTTATTAAACACCTGCCGGTTGTCGTCTTCTTTTGTGCTCGATCTTGTATTTGCCATGGCGACCCTACGGTCAGGAGATTGCGGAGGAAATAGTGGGTGTTAAGGAAAGGTCCTCATAGTGAATCTGGCTTCGTTTCTGCTTGAAGTGACAGCGGGTCCACGCACTGCCAGCTGCGAGCTCTTACTCACTTAGGTGAGCTGTCGTGCGACTTCTCAGTTTCTTACTCCTCGACCAAAGAGGCATTCCTTTCGTAATTTCTGAGCCCCGCTAATTTGTTTTGATATTGTGTGCTTTTCAATCTACATGCAGTGTCGCCCTTATTTTGGGTTTCGTTTCAACAGCTTTTTTAACGAGTCTCTTGTCACAATATTAAAGTTGGGAACATTGCAGTGTGATTTGCTTTTTCCATCTTCGTAATTGGACACAAGCTCTCAGTGCAGTTTTCTATGATTATGATGTTTTTACGTGTTCTTCTACTTCGTGTTGAAGTTAGATCAATCAATCAAGCTTCCAAGACCTAAGGGTAAGAAATTCAAGGGATCTTAGATTGTATCTCCTAACCCTTACCGCTGTTTGTATGGAAACTCCACCCAGTTAAGTTTATAATTATAAGTTAAGAAAACTTTACAATGATGCAGCGTCTTTGAACTTCGCCTCAGCAGTTAACATTGTGATAACACATTTACTTGAATACTTACCTTTATCAAGATCTACTCTTTAGAATGATATTTACTAGATGTTAACCCTGTAGCGTTTTGTTTCCTTGTATTTTGAAACTTTGATACTTCAGAACATTGACTAAGTCGATCAGAGAGAAGACTGGGATGAAAGCTTTGTTTTTTCATGATTTAGTAAGGCATTTAAGAGCGGAAAGGCTGGAATGGAAGCTTCTCTGGCATATCTTATGCATTCGACGCTGGCTGAAACTGGCAAGCCTTCCAGCTGACTTGAATACGGAAAGATTTCCATTGATCCCGTAGCTTTGTGTAGCGCGAATACTAATGAGGACTGGGGAATTGTTTCCACACCCAGCATTAAGATCAGCCCTTATTTATTCATGTCACCAACTCCGAGTTGGAGAATAACATATTCCATCAAATGAATCCTTTTACCCAGACAACTTTTTCAGATTTGTGTTCAAGCTTTCCTGAATGTTATTCATGGTTACTGGAATTTTAGTGTTTCACAGATGGTATCTGTTCCACTAAGTAATTTTTTCCACAAATTTTCCCTATCTTTTATGGCATCCCTTGAACGCAATCCCATGACTTTCGTTTTAAGCTGAAGTGAGGAAATATACATCTTTGTTTCTATCATGTATCTGCCCAATTATTTTCAAAACATGTCAGGCTTCAGAAAAGTTGCTAGAAAAATTCCAGTTTTTCTGGAGTAGGTTGGCCAAGTGTCAACAGGTCAAGTTGACTTATTCATTTTTCATGTTCTTCCATTTTGAGTCGATCTGTGCCATTTGCATGCCAGCGTTCTGCCACGGCCATCGCTGCGTTTCTTTTCGTTAATCGTGAGCTGCTCAGTTTGCATGCAAACGCTCAAAGTTTCTCCGCGGTGAATCAAAGGGGAAATTCCTTTGATGGAAGATGTCTTTCAATACAAGTGCTTCCCAAAACCAACCCGACAGAGAGTAGCTCTTTGAATGAGTGGCCATGCTTTCTTTTATTTCCTGACTAAAAATGACCTTGTTTCTTTATTCGACGGTTCAGTGGCTTATGAAAATAGAGTTCTCTCGCGATGGAGGGAATTTCCGGCTCTCAGGAAAGCCATAGATACGCTGTGCTAAAATGATTGTGTTCAATGAAGAATGTGTGAGGTCGCGGTGGTCTACAGACGCTCAGTGTATCATAGGCTGCGTCATTTTGCAGTTTTGTTCTTCCAGAGGTAACTGCTTGTATTTTTTGGAAACTTTTTATTCAGATACACGCTCATTTCGTCAGAACACCCACAAGGTGCGGAGCGTTGCAGCAAACTTCCACGTCACTGGTTTGCCTCTGCACTTTGATTAAACATGCTCACTTCTTTCAATTTCATCTTTTGTTGATGCCTTGCTTCTCATTGGCATTCCGAATTTTTTTACGTCTTCGAGGCAATTTGGAAAGGGAAGACGCCTGGATGCTGTTCGCCTCTTTGAGTCCAGGAATTTGGGCGATTGACATCTCCGAGATATTTTGGCGACGCCGTGTCCTGCAGTGTCGGCACAGCACCAACAACACCCTGAATTTGCTGCCGAAAACAATCGGGAAGTGAAAAAACGAAAAGCTTCAGCTTTGTGAATTTTGTGGAAGTCGTCGCGGTAAAATTTCTTTACCTTTCTCTTCTCATTTCCAAAAGTTCGTTGTTTTGTAAACTGCCTTTAAGCACGGATGTTTTTGCATCGTTTTCTACATTTTATTGTTATTTACTGACCACTGCCGCATTTGCGTCAGTGAATGAATAAACCAAAAGCTAATAAAGAGAACTTGAATAATGTTTGCGATTATAGATGTGTTGTTACACTCGGGATAAAAATACTAAGGTAAAGAAAAAATAACTATGATATTAGGAATTTAAGAACAAGACTGAAATTGATAATATCAATATTATTATGAGCAAAACCTGTTTTTAATCTAGACTGTGTTGGTGCGTGCATCTCGTAAGGTTACTGGCACGAAGTTCCCTTGAAGCAAATGACCAAAGCACTTCTGAAAATAGAAATAGCGTTGTACTCAGTCGATACTGAAACATAAACTTCCATTACACTCTGGGAAGATAATAAAACAGTAACCGATAACCGATTTCCTTTTCAAGTTTACTATAACACAACTTTTCACGAAGCCATGACATAATGTCATGTATTGCTGGTCGATCCCAGTACGAGTAAACGCTGAAGTTATCGTTCCATCATCGTTCATGCTTAAAGTCTTGATACACTTATATGTAAAATAAAATAATACTCAAAAATGCACTTCTTATGCAGTGCTGTGAGAATTTGTGTGAATTTGTGTGTGAAACACACCATGAAAAACAAATGAGTGATACGAAAGGGAATAAAGTATTGGCCGTCTGTGGCGTGGGAGTGAAGACGTCCTTGTGCAGCGTTGGCGCTTAAAACCTGCATTAAATTTACATATGCAATGTGTCAAGTGACCTGCGTCAAATTCACATATTCAATGTGTCAGGTAACCTGCATTAACTGCTTATGGCGAAGAATGGCGCCATCCAGTGTGAGCTGACAGCTCATTGAACGTAGCTGGATACGAGCTCGACGTGCTGCTCTCTGCCTCCAGCTGGTGACGACAGTACCGTGTTCGAATGACATTTCAATGTCCACTGCTTGGGAGTTTTTTGTACTTCTGGAGCAGTTAGTAGCAGGTAACAATGCGCTTGAATATCTCTAAAGCGATCGCATGTTATGCTTCAGCTGAAATATAGCGGCGATAAAAATAATCTTTCAAGTCGAAACATAAAAGGTCAAGAAGTCGTCCTTTTTTTACACGGTTTGGCTCCTCTTACGAATACTTGTTTGGTGGATATTTTGTATTACTGATGCGTAAATATTTTTACAGACACAAAAGCTTTCACAATTTTGTCGGATAGACGTATAGAGACTATTGAGTAGCAAGTTATTGATGCGAGACCCTTCTTTGTCTCGCTGCCCCTCTTCACAACTCGGCTGCAGCAAACACGCATTGACTGCAGCAGCAGGAGCCGCGTCGCAGTACTCCACTGCACTCGACGCACTCACTGCGCTCAGATAACGCCGCCATTCTCCCCTCATTGCTCCACCTCGAGAGCTCCACTTAATTCCGATTGAAGAATTATCTTAATCCTCTTAGCTCTGTTGTATGATTTGCCATATTTCTTCCGGCAGTAGGGACGTAAACTCTGAATCGCTCTCGCCGCAGAAATTTTCTCTGATCTACGTTTCAGAGTTGTACATTTTTTTCACCAGTGAATGACTTTCTTTGGTTTTTCTAAAGATTTGCTTCGCAACTAAGAACACAGCACGTTTTTATTATTCTTTCTGTTTGTCGCTGTCTCCGAATTTGAAAAATTCTTTGGTTCATTTTTCTTTCGAGCAATTGAGTGGCTATATTTCGGAGATATTTTGTAATAAGTGAAGTGTGTGAGGAAATAACTCTGCTTTACATATACAGAAAACTTAATCTTTTACTCATGGTAGCTACTCAGGCGGTCCATAAGCGTAGTAATTCCAGTTTGAGGGTAGTACTTACCTATCAAACGACCTCTACAAAATAATACTGCGGTCTTTCTCAGAAATTCTTCAACGATAAACACAAGGTGCTCAAAGACCTGCCCTTATTCTATGCTCATATGGGAATAACATCTATACGCGTGAAATGTTTCAGGAAAATGTCATCTTATGACTTGCCTGCATCAATTGAAATTTTCCAACAGTTCTGTTAAGGCCAGTTTGTGTGTATCGAATGAAATATTACTTGGAACAATCGGCACGTAGGTATTAATGATTCTTGCTTTTGATCGATCAATTATTGTAGATTATCCTTTTGCCTCCTGTACATATTTTCTAGGCTTCTGACACTCCTTTTGATAGCTTTTTTTTGTTACTTTTTATACTCGTCATTGTTCTAGCTTGCCCTCTTTTTTTTAGTTTTTCAATATAAGCTTCTTTCAGATGTCCTTCTTCGGCATCAGCTGCTATAACCGTTCCTTACTAGCGTGCATGCGCATTATTTGTCTCAGGTAGATGATGAGCTTCAAGTTATTTCCATGGATGCATCAGTAGTGTTTTCGCATGTCGGTTTCAATATTCCTACTCTAAGTTTGCAATTCTCACTGTACAATTTTACTTTCAGCAGGCGTAATTTGATTTTTTATTGCCGACTTCATAATTTTTCTAACGCTCACTTCGTCCACTGGGCTAATCCATGTTTACCTTTCAATCCATATTAAAAACATTAAAGTTAAAACATTGAAAGTTACTGTAATGTATGAGTGTTATTTAGCGAGACTATTTTATACCGAAAATTCAATACTTTTAACAATGCATGCTGTACTTCGTTTCAGTGCGCAAAGAAGCCAATTTTTAGTGTCTATTGCACCTGGTATGGGAGTCATCTTGTACAGCATTCAATATTTGCGCTCATTTTAAAGTTGCCGTTTGCCTTTGTTCTCTATATATTTCACGATTCTTGCGACTACAGAACTGAAATGAATTCGGTAGCCACTTACTTAATGCCGATGAACAAACAACGAATTTATCACTTCCACTAATAGTTGCGTGTGCTAAAAGAATTGAAATTTTAAGGCTAAGTGCTATGTGTGAGAGAGATGCGTACTGGGTTTAGGTTTGAGCACCCAATAACAGTTAAAACTTCTCACGCATATATATATATGTAGGTTATGAATCAAAATTATGCCCACTTGAAACTATGGAGACGGCGTGGAAACCGGAAAGTATCTCTTGCAGAGTGTGTTTGCGTTCTCATAGCCCTCTCGTGTTTTTGCTTAACTCCTAAAAAGAATTCTAATATATTTTTAGTTATTTATGCTATTACCCACTTGATCACGAACGCTAGCTTTAATTTTTTTTAGCCGATGCGTCATTTATAATTCTACCCTAATTTTTTGCCTGTATAGTTGCTCACAAAATCACTTCGTTTTAGATCGTCCTGGCTTATATATTTTTCCCATGGAGGAGCTCTTAGGAGCGCGTCATCTCACGAAAGGCTGTAAACACTTGAGCATCTCGGGAGGTAGACGCTCGTGATGAACTTCTCTATTGAATCACAACTGATGGTATCTATCTCCGCCTGATTGCCACATTACATAGTTCTTAGAAGTGACGTTAAATAAATTAAAAAATAGTAATGGAGGCTCTCATCAGATGTGACTATTATATGACAGTAGAATAAGTTACGTAATTGTAACAGGAAGGCTGGATCAATCTTTATTTTTGTTTATTTTTTCGATCTCGTGTGTCCAACATACAAGAAATTTAGTAAGCAGGCACTGGTTTCGACATTAATGAATTTTACTTCATTCGTCAGTTTTCATCTCTAGAGAAACCCACAGCCTTTTATTAAAAAACGACCTGCGCGGCCAAGACAGTTTCTTGTGCACCGTTATTAATTCGATTAAAGTATAACTGCCAGCTCGGAACATATGCAAGTCTCAAATTCTAAATGATCCTCACTCAATAGTTGCAAGGGCATGTCTCAACCATTTTCTTTGTATCCTTAGTATTAGCGTTAACTTATGCTCATGCTGCGTTAGGTGTAGAATAATCTTCTCTGGTACAGCTACACTAAGTGAAATCAATTGTGAAACCCTCCAAATGGAATTGGATACAGAAAAAGTGCGAACAAATCTCGTCCATTTTTATTTTGGAAATCATAGGTACAAAACAGGAACAATTATTGACACGAGTAAAACATCCACAAAAGTTTAAAATTGTCAGTATGCATGTATTATTTACACTACAGTCTTCAACTTTTCTGCTCTGTGGTGAAAAATTCGGATACCAAAGCCAGGAACACACCGAGTCAAAGGATTTTCTAGTAGAAACATAATGAAAACCTCCTGCAAACCTGCTTTTAAAACACCTTACATCGATACAAAAACACGCATTCATTGCACAGACATGAAGTACCGTAATATTGAGCTCTCGTTTTGAGATTCCATGAGCGTACGCTATTCATCTACACCGCTTCTGGTATACTCAATATGCGCACAGTAACTCGTTTGGGACTTCGTTTTCAGGAATATCAAACTTCGCCAGCTGCACAAACTCCACTGCGGATACTCTTGGTCATTTGTTTCAGCGAAAAGACTGAGTAATCCAAGCTGGCCCAAAGGATTTCTCTTGGTTTGTTAACAGGTCAAAATCGAAGAAGCTTGTGTTGGCATATCCCCGCACGAGAAACCAAGCCCTATCATTCGGTGTTACTCGTAATTAAGTAGTAGCAGCTCTCGCCATAGTGTTCATACGAGACATAATACACTCACGTTTCTGTAAAGTTAATGTGGTAATGGAAAGCAATAAGTGGTGAAAGTTTTTGTTGCAGATCTCAGACACAGCCTGTTTGTGACGTGAAGGTATCATCGCTTCGCTTCGATCTGGCTTTCACGAACACGACAGCTTATCAGATGCGTGAAAAATAGAGAATTTAGATGCCCAATATGATCGAGATCCTCGGGAAGAATGACAGGACTGTTAACTTCGCGAGGCTCTCGCATTACAGAGGAACATAGAAAGTTCATAACGGAGAAGTAAGTTGCCTGACACGTAATTCGAGAAAAATAGTTGAGGGAAAGGGCATTTAGGTTTGACGATAGAATTGGAAAAGGAAGACAGTTCTTCTAAATATACGAGTTTTATCATAAATTGGAAAAAGCACAGTCAACGAAGCGTAAGTTGCCTCCCATTTCCTCCCAGAATGTTGGCCATTTCATTTCCTTCAACCATATGCCATTTAGACAGAACCTAAATCCAATTCTTCATATTATTAAGATCACTACCGTGTCAACGGAGTCCCTCAAAACAAGATTGTGACATTGACAATAATAATAGTTCGGTTCTCCCTTAGCACCCTTTTATTTCTAAATGAACCTATAGAAGCAAGCACAACGATGCACCAGAACATACAATTGATGACATCATATGTTAAATTCCTCGCCCCGTTGTCAAGTTCGAAGTGACTCTTCCATCCAGACTGGCTGAGCTTCGCATAGAGCTCTAAGTTCGAAAAATGAGCTTAACTTGACAAGAACATTTCGTAAATTATCAACATCAAAGTCAGACTATACCGTTGCCGCTGAGGACAAATGATCATGGATGCACACATTTATGGACAAGATAAAAAAATTCATGGGTCATTTCAGAAGGGGTCAATTTTTACTCAGATCGAGATAAGCAATTATTGGGGAAGTTGACGTTTGCCACATATTTACGTTTTTGTTATTCTAATGTCTACTTTGAAAATCTGCTCAAGATTTTCCGAGGACTAGATAACTCCATTCCAAGTTTTCCGCAACATATTATAGTTCAAGTTTCCACGGCAGTCTCGCTTCATTCGCTTCTTTGTCGCATATAACTTTATAAGTTAAGATTGAAAAAATAAAAATAAACCCGCAAGTCCCCTGAAAGTTCAAATTCTACGTATCGTATTTACCTTTTGATTCTGTTTTACTTTATACAATTTTTCACCCGAAGCGTGCAAAATCGAGCAAAGCTTCAAAAATAGTGTCATTGGCAGCGTCGATCGACTGGCGCCATTGAGCTGTACGGGCTGCTCCTACGCCGCGTGTGCTCCCAGCAGCGATACACGGCGATGTAACTGACAGAGTGCAGTGGAAACGCTCAGCCCTGGACCATGGGAGTCAAAAAATACTCTCATCCAATTTTGCGTCTGAAATAAATGAGTTTCAGATTTTACCATCATCAGAAATGGACATTAACAACTGAAGCTGCTTGTTCAGCGTACAGGCTGCGTTGTAGGGGCAAAATAGTGTTTAAGCCGCCTTTTAATAGCAGTATATCTGTTACGGTGCATGTATGAGTCTAGATCCTGGTATGAAATTTTACCAACGTTGTTCGCGCACAATTTATTATTAGAAATGAAAATTCATTGATACCCGAAAATAATTTTTTTCAGTCGTATTTTCCGATCTAGACGCACAATTCGATAGTTTTTGCGGAAAAGTATTCGTAATTTAGGCCCTATGAGACATGTTTATTTTGATGCATATTTTTTTCTCTCTAAGTTCACTCCCTCAACGCTTTAGCTCCTTGCTTGTCAAGATGTCTGACATTGGTGAACCATAATCGACAATCTGGAACGGAAAAAATCTACGTACGATCTCCAACGCGATTTAGACTGTGGTCATGGGGAAAATTCTGATGGCGTGCATTGGTACAATCATTTAAACGCGCACTATCATTATTCAGAACTTGTTCGATTTGATTATGACATTAACTCCTCACGTCCCTATCTTCTTTCGTTATCTTTGGCAGGTCTCCAAGTTGTTTTGATTTCGTTAGATAACACACACACACACACAGACACACACAGACACCATATGGCGGCTGAAGCTCGAGCCAGCCCTGAGCGCCAGGGATGTAGCTGGCCTGACACGCCACGCCGACGGTGCATTGTAACTCCCGTACTGACAGCGGTCGCATTCCCTGCAAACATCAGTCGACCACAGAAATCTGCAGCGCTGTCTTACTTATCTTGGAAAGTATAGCGCGGATGAAGTTTAAGGGAAAATAAAGATAAGTTTAAGAGGATTCCGGAAGTAAGATAAATCTGCTTACAAGCATTTAATTTGAGGCAGACCTTAATAAGAACAATTAGAAGATATTTGATCCTACATCGTGATGAGTTTGGATGCGCTCTTGGTAGTGATTTCCCTTCTAAACAAAATCAAACGAATAAAAAATCCGTGAGGCTTTTATTAATAGCAGTCCTCCGTATAGTTTAAGAAACTACGCATTAAAATTTGGCCTTTGCGCTGATTTTTGTTGCTTGTGGCGTGCTGGGTCGAGGTATGAATCCAATTGAAGCAATCACATCAAAATGGCATGAAGTTTCCTCTCATGATGAGAATGTTCTTATCCTAAACTGCACAACCCTAAAAATGCTGCATTAAAACTACACAGAAATACAAATGCACTAAACATGAACATCTGCAAAAAAGTGTACTGCTCGATTATCATTTAGGTCCTCTATTGCTTTATGCCCGAGCACATGATCACGCAATAAAAATTAAATTTTCACATTGATTTGCAATCACTGATTATTTACTTCCCTAGCAAACTGATTGTTTTCACGCACTTGAAATTCAGGAGTCCATAGCAACGAAGTTATTACAATTTTCAAAGATTATTAATTGGAGACGTTTACGCTTGTGTGTTACTGGCACCGTAAGCGAAGTGAAGCCAGTTTTTGGTGGTGATTGTCAGAGTTTTCACTTGAAAGTTTTAATTCTCAGAAATAGTATTTTTCCGTCACGTTCTGCAGTAAGTTCGACGTTATTATTTGCTCCAATACTTGAACAAAATACTCCATTGCCAGGAAGTGAGTGACTGATCCCAGTCGCACACGAGCGCTTCGTACAAACTATTTAATTATGGTTGTCAAAATTTAGAAAAGGCTACATGAAATGATCGCTGACGCTGCGTGATCAGTTTTTAATCTTCTAATTACAAGTGAAAACAGAAAGCAGCGATGTCTGCGCAGCTCTAACTGAACGCATGACGAGCGTGCAAACGTACTGGCGCAAACAAAGTGGTAAATCAAATGGTCAATGCATTTGTTGAATCTTAGATGTATACCAGTTCGGATGAGACGACGAACTTGCTCATTGACGAGTGTAAGTGAATATGTGAGTCAAAGTCTGACCCCTTCGTGCAAAAATGTTGCATTTTAAATTTCTTTGCTGTCGCTGCACCCGACACCATGGCACCTCGCTTTTTCTTTTGGTCAATCACGGTCGCAGAGATGATCGGGCGAACGTTGGGACATTTTCAAATTTCGGCAACGGAAGTTATGTAATGGGCTTACAGAGAAGAACAATTTGACGTTGACATTGTCAGGCTCACTAGAATGCGGAATCACTTCTTACTTGATCAAATTTAGTTCTAACTCATGTAAAGAGAGGACTGAGAGTGAAAGGCAAAAGACAACGCTAAGAGAGATAAAAACAAAGCTTTAAAATAGGTAACGGTAAGTATTAAACAGATAGTGTTTTAAATTCATAAATTCTGTTTAAATAGATTAGGGAAAATACTATTCAAACGTCGAGTTTTACGTTCTATACCATAGGCATTATTGTTACTTACCTGATGGCCGAGTCACACCAAATTGAAATGCCGTACGAGTTTATCGCCTGCTCTTCTCATTACTGGAAAGGGACAATTTCGCCACCGTTAACATCAGTTTGTATACTTAGCCCCATCACCTGTAAGCAGCAGCATTTGTTCAGTCATTTCGTATTGAAGAAGTCGGATGGAGGATACATAATATCTAATTCAACTTTATTTCCATTTTAGATTTGACTAAAGCTTGTGATAATTATTGTTCGGTAGTTCAGAGATTTTATTCATTGGACATTATTTAAAATATATGACTGAAAGTCAATCTCTTTGAAATTAAAGCTAATTTCCTCAACTAAATTCGCCTGTTGACGCAATGAAGAGAACGTTGTTTCATTTTGAGACTAGATCATATTCTCAAACTAACCCCGAAGAGTCAATGATGGGAGTGCAATTCAAATTTGAAGATAGATTGTGAATAGAGAAGTTTGTTGCTGATATCTTCCAAAGCTGTGGTCTCAGCCAGCCGCACTATAGCACCGTCTTTCACGATTGGATATAGACGCTTCTATCACCCATGGTTTTGCATTTGATAAACATCATTAGTTGTGATTTGAAAAAGTTGAAATTAAACTGCACTTTCCTGTTTATTTTTGTCGCACGAGAAGTTTTTTTTACGATCCGTTAAATCAGAGGCGCTAGCCCTGAGCTCCCTCCTTATTTTGGAGGGCATTTCGACTCCTCGAGGCTTAACTCTGCCCAGAGTGCCGTACTGGAGGCTGCCCACATCGCTGTCCCCCTCTGGAAGAGCGTGCGTCTGCCTGGAGGCCCCGAGGCCCAGGCCAGCGCGGCTGGGGTGGTGCTCTGACGGCTCGCACCGGCCGTGGGGCAGAGGTTGGCACCCTCGCAGCGGGTCCATGTGGTACGGCAAGCTCTGTCTAGGCAGCGTACACGATAACGGCGCTGGACAGCTAGTTCTTACATCTAAAGGTTTCATATTTTTATTGCTACTGTTATCTACACCTTGAAATTGCTGATTTGTCTGCTGCTTAAAACTATCCACTCGCTGCAGCTGCTGCGATTGGAGTATGTGAGGAAGAACTTCAGGATTACGTCTCTGATCTGCGAAAGTGATTTGTCTGCGCGATGAAACGCTGTTATCCTTGCATGCTCTCATAGGGCGACCATCACTCGAATGATAAATGTTTTGCGACTGCTTCAGACAATGGTCGTCGGGCGTGTAGCCTTGGTTGTACGATGCAGGAGGCGGGAGCGGCACGTCCAAAATTTGTTCGTGCCCTGCAGCGCTAAGCGTACCGCCGCCGCTGTGGTTGTTCGGGTTAATCGACGATTGTATGGGACTGCCACAATCGCTGCCTGTTTTGTACACGGAGCCCATGTTGGGAGAGCCAGTACGTGCAGCGCGGCTCAGCTGCATGTAGTCCATGCAGCTCGCCTGTGGAGCAAAAATGGGCTAGGTTGTAGATCTCGTGGCACAAAGACTACTTTCTCTTCGCTTACCACTCCTCGGACAGAAACTTATTAAATTCTGACTCAACCTCAGGACAATATTTCAGACTACAGAATGAACAATACAAGTCAATGGGCTTGTAATTGATTTTCTAAGGACATTGAGAATCCATAAAAATGAATTCTATGACAAAATTTAAGCAGACTGATCATCATTGTGTCATGAACAGTTTGTAATTACGATGTCGATATAATATAAAGGCATTTGGTGTTATTAATAGATTTTTAAATTTTTAGATGACGAGAAAAATATGCCAGGAAATGTGTCGCTCGCCTCACAGGTAAATAGGATATGCCCCGAGTAACAGACAAACCCTTCAGGGGCATGTATAGGATAGGCGTTAGATTTGGTTCATTAGGTTTGGCTATGCTGTTCTATGTGCACTGTTGTCTCCTCGGGAGATGCAGTAAGTTTACCGAAGCCACAAATATGCCTTCGCAACATCTATCTTTTGTGCTCACGTAGCTCCTTTCAGTTTTCAAGTCTAATTTGCTACCTCTTCTTTGTCTTTTCTTCATCTTCATTCCTATATTGCTGTTTTTTTGCGTAGGGCATCTTGTGTCGAAGCACACCCTATGCATGCATGCCCTGTTTTCTATAGTTCATATTAAATGGTACCTTCTCTTGTCTCTCAAGGGATTTTTTTTCTGTGGCTTGGGAGTTTTAAGCTAATATAATGGTTATAGTGATGATAATGCAGACGGATAACTCGTGAGCGCACCGAGCTGTGATCAGCTATGTGAGCAGTCCACGAGGCACGCGAAGTAAAAATGGACAGACGTTTTTAGAAAACAGATCCTGGTAGCTGTGCAGATGGGCGGCATGAGTGACAGCTGAACGTCAAGGACACATTCCAGCTATTCTATAAGTCGAGTTTTCGATATTTCGTTCCAATTTGTTGGCGCCAGTTCCGTTTAAACGAAGATGCGAACAAAAGATTGAATAGAATGAATGTCAGAGTAGGCGAAGAGATATTCAATTTAAAAGTCGAATTTTCCCCTATGAGGACTATTGGGGGATAACGAAGTTAGACCGTATCGATTGGAAGTACTCGGTGGAGTCAGCGCGGCAGAAGGCTATCAGGCCAATCAAGAGAAGTGTTAATACTTCGTGGGTTTTCTTCATGCTAAACTCGGAGCACATCGCCGTTTCAGATCTCACTTGCTAGTTTCCTACATAGAGGGAGGTGGGATTATGCTGAAGGCTGAGTACACTGATCACGTATTACTTGATTGTTCGCAAACAATACTAACGCACAAACAAAGGTCATTGCATGATTAGAGAAGTAGTGTTTTCATAAGCTTGAATTCAAGAATCAGAGAATTTAGTAGCTTTATGTGCATGGGTACGCATAATGTATAGCCACATGTAACGCTTTTTGTATAAGAGGAATATCGTATTAGATTTTTTGTCACAAATTTGCGGCCTTTTTGCCCAACGCAAAATAGTAATTGTAATTTCAAAAGCAATTTCAGCACGTGATGAGGTTTCCCTGCAACAATGCGAGTGAAATCGTTCCGCGTATATTTTTTAAGCATTTTGTGGAGCGAATGTATTCCTCAATTTGTCAAATAAATTTAAACGACAAGTTTTCATTTGTGATGTCCAATGACATTTTGTCTGCACTTCATGGTACAGCTCTCTTTGCGTTTAATTTGATAACGTTCCAAGAATGTGAGCATCGAGATTTTGAAGCATCAAAACAACCGCTTATCTGAACATTCGAAATCCGAGAACATAAAATTGTAAGGCTTAGAAATATATAATATTGTATCTCAAGTACGTTAATTAATGCCAATGGAATGGTAATACTCACACTTTCACAATAGATAAATGGTTAAATACAAATTAATAATTATCATTTCTAAAGAACTAATATGCCTTTAGACTTATATGCGATCTCAGAACGTAAAGCATAGTTGCAGAATCATTTGGCTGTGAAGGTAATAGGGCTATGGGTTCATCCAAAGCCTCCTATAATTTAAGGTGTGCTCGTAGAAACTGCAACGTCGCACTAAAGGTCTGAAATTTCGAGCCGTTTGTAAAGAATAGAAGGGGCGAAATTGAGTTAGATCCAATCTATCATTGATTTCCCATGGAATGAAGTTAACCAGGTTTTCAGAAAACCTAATGAGACATGCAGAGATACTCTGTCAACTCACTGTGTGAAAAATTCTGTTTCCTATACTTGTTCAGATACTGCACGCTATAACAGCGCAATCGAGCTTATGTTGGCCCAACGTTTACAGCTAGCGCCATGTTAAGGGAATGAAATAAATTCACTTATTTCCATGCAATGTCAGCATGGTTTGGAGTCCCCATCTTATTATTGGAGCATAAGAGTTGCGTAAGGTAAGGCTACTTTACGCCATTTTCCTTTTTAGTTTGATCTTATGTAACATGAAATCATTCAAAATCTTCAGTTACGGCAAGAATCTAATGAAATCGTTCAACAAACAAATCGAAAAAAGTTCAAAATTGGATATTGTAACTTTGGAAACCACACAAGCTACTGGATTTGCTTTCAAAATCACAGCTCCTCACAACGACTGCGCTTCCCTCATTTAATCGTAAAAATAAGAAAATACAATCTATGGGCCTACCCATATAAATATATTAAGAATTCACATATCCTAACACAACATGAATGCAAGAATTAATCACTCACTCATACCAATGAAATTTTGATGAATTTCATGCGAAAAAACATTGTAGCCGTTGTATTCTATTTTCAGAGCTGCTGCTATACGTACTCGATCAGACCATTAGTGTAAAGAAGCTATTTAAAAAAATTGAACGTTTATACCTCTACCGCTAAAAGCTCTCTTAGCGAACTGGAAATGTGACTATGAGCAATAAAATGCGCACATTCTTATTCTCAAAGTTTATAGAGAGCGTAAGAGTCTAAATGCTTGAGATTGCAAACGCTTCAAGGCGTTAGACAATCTATATAAACGGAATTTTCCCGTTCACCGATAGAAGGAATCCATGTCAAATATACACAAAAAAATTTCCAGATAAAACGCAAGTGAGTTGGTGTATCGCATGTTTTCCTATACTGTCGATTGTACTTCAATTACTTCTTGAACTTGTAGGTATCAAAAAGAGCTAGCTGCAACCTGTTAAATTGCCCACAAGAGAATATAAGGCAGTGAATGTCAGAACTAAGGTTTAATGAGCATTATATTTTAACGTACCATTTAGGTTTCAACCTTATAGTCTTAAACAAAATGATTCAAATTCTCTGATCAGAGCAGCGCGTGGCAATTGTGTGCAATGCAGGTAAACTCCAGTTTAATGAATTGGAGAAAGAAACCATATCGGAGCCACACCCGCCTGAGAGCATGATGACAATCGAGAAATCTGTACACGTATCATAAAAATCAGAAGTCAGTAAAGGTCAACTATATACTCAATAGTTTTCATGGCCAACAGAAAAAAACCCTCAAATGGTTCAGTGCTACAGTTACGAGTTTCTTGCATGTTGCGTGAAGCTAAAACTAGGAGTCCAATTCTGCCTATTGCTATGATTACGAACATTCGTAACTTGATTAATGTTCAAGCTCATGGTATAATTTTACTTTGTTTGTGTACAAGCATGGCAACTGTTGATTGAGAACAGTTTTTTCTATTCTACTAAGCTTCGTAAGCTGAAAGATTTTTAGAAATGCGCATTCGAGAACTCTTACTGTCAAGCAAGGAGCCTACTTGCCTTTCATTGCTTGTTAAAGTCTACCCTGAACTGCACACACTCTCAATGTTGGTGAACACGCACTCAGTACATTACATTTTGCATGATAAAAAGTGAACTTTCGCAAGTAGACGCTTATTTTGTTGTACATGCATTCTAGCAAGTTATGGTTCATTTGGATGCAAGCTTGCGTGGCCGCATTGAAGTTTGCTTAGCTGTGCACTCACGGTGTTGTGAGCTGCGAGGTGGCTCATGTGGGCTGCAGAGCCGCCGTTGCCGAGGTAGAACCCTGACGTCGTCGTCGAAATCGTCGAAATGTCCCCCAGAAGTCGATCTCTCGAGTCCGTTGGATCTGAGGCAGATTTTCACAAACGCCTTTTAACAGGAGCTGCTTGGCAGTTACAGAGATCAGAGATTCTCGGACTTTCTTAGGACGAAAATTTAATGTTCTAAGAACTGGAATAAATTCAAAATAAAACAGAAGCTGAAGAATAGAGAAGTCTTATTGCCTGGCAAGTAACAATTTTTGCCTACAGCGAAGAAGTATAGTTGGGATACCCATGAAACTCACAACTGACGGCGACTTGTATTTCGAGTCACAATTCTCTCCCAGGAGTTGTGTTGTATGTAGATACAGTTTCTAATATGCTTGTGATATATAGCGAGACTGTGTTTCGAACATTTTGCTTAGAGATTTGTTAAAATTTAAAAAATATTTTGGAGGAGCGTTTTTTCAATGATGAAGTTACTGAAATTTCCTGAAAACTAAATAAACACTCACGTAATTAAATTAAGGATATGAATTACTTTGACCACTTTTTCCTCACACTTGCTGCGCTGAAAATATAGTTTTCACTAGAGAACTATAATCGTAAGCACAACAATGTTTTTCAGACGAGTGGTGTGCGCGTTCTATAAAGTATCAGCTCTTGTAAGAACTAACATCATCAATGAATACATTCGTTATTTAGAAACTGCTAAATTCCTCCCTGCATGAAGAGAATGAAACACTTTTGGCTAAATTCAAATTAATATCGGCTTCCAAAACACGTATATTAGATTCAAAATGAGTATTAGGTACAATCCCCCCATCCCCTCTCCCCTCCAAAAAAACTCCATTCTATAGAAAATCTCTGAGCTGCAGACAATTATGGAATATAACATGAAGAAACCATCGTCAATTCTTGCGCAGTCGCGAATATGAGCACAATAACCTAAAAGTGGTTTTTGTGCATTTGTACATAGAATTTTTGTTGTTTTTTTCCCACGTTTAGACTAATTTCAATTATATTTTAAGGGCCCGTGGTTGGAAGAGACAATTTTTTTAAATACACAACTTTTATTTGTAATTTTTTTCTTAATTTAAAATTAATTTGAAGTATATATCAAAATATTGTTTCCAATCGTTTGCTTTCCACAAAAAATAGAGCGTTATGTGATGCAAATCTGAGCCCAGATTCTGAGTAAATTATGAAAGTAAGACACCATTCTGTAAACGCAGCGCTCGAAGCACTGCCAATCGTTAAAGTTGCTCATTGAAACTCAAAAATACAAAACAAAGTTCAGCCCATGGCATAACCAGAGTAGTGCACTCGTCCAAAACCTCGTAATATCCTCGCGATAATTCTCCGAAAATGAGCATGGTTGGCTGTTCGTGATTACTTGATTATTCAATTGCATTCGTTTACAGTTACAGTGGACTTAAGCTCACAGTGTAGGAGAGTGGGAGTGATATGCAAGTTCATTAAGTTAAAATAGTTTCCCCACGTGCTTTCTCTTTCTCGCCTTCCCAATTTTATACATCACTGTAGAGGAGACGTTTGCTCCGGTAAGTGTACAGTGCAGATGCGTAGATTCAAACTCTGCATCTTCCATTCCTAATTTTACCACTCTTACGATGAGAACACAGTGCGAAAAAACACAGTGCGAAACAATGGTACTTAGTACAGACCTGGAGTATCGCACAAGATGTCCGGATTCTTGTCATCCCCGGAGCTGGAGTCGAGCGAGTTGCCCAGGCAGATACCTTCCAGCCCTGCCGAGCTGCTCGAGCTGGCAGGCCTCACGTCGCACTCCTCGCTCCCGCCTCCGTTTCTGGGGCAAAAATGTAAGCAATCCTGAGGCTCGTGCAGAAAGTTCTCCAGTTTCATGGTGGTGAATTGTAGAGATTGCTTGGCTCATGACAATTAATTTTTGCTCTGGTGTTCTCAACGAACCTGAATAAAAAAATGCATCAGGACTACACCATGTACACATTGTTAAAGAGTGAAGTATTTGGAGAATACTCTGCGATGGCACCCAACATTGCGCAAGTAGCTTTGTTAAAGTATTTGTATGTTTTAAGACGGCCTAAATAAATTGTATTTTCCGAGAAAACGTTACCTCTTCATGCCTTGTTTCTCACACATTCGTGCAGCCTAGTCTATAAAGTGTAGCAGGTTAAGTAGTTTTTCCTTTCATCTTAATTTCTACGACTTACTTGTGCACTAAATATGTTCCCTCAATTATGCAATATTTTTCAAATTTGGTTTCTTATTTTTGCCCTTCATGTTCAAAGTGCAGATCTTTACGTTTTAACGTCGGCCAAGCCCAAACAAATCGATGCTCAAATTGTTAAATTCACGCAATTCTTGATTATGATTTATTGATTTGAAATAATTTGTTACTTTGGTTGTCTTGTTTCGCAGAAGTTTGTCGACCACCCGTTTTATCATCTGAAAAACTCACGCAATTAATTTAATTGCGACTCGATGATACGTTAAATGAAATAGCTAATTGACGTCTGATTAGTCTGAGCCGAAAAAGTTTTTCTTAGCATCATCCACAGAAACGATTGAAACGCGTGTTGCATTTCACGTTCAAACGGAACTCGATTTTATGAGCCATTAGCTAATGAGGACGTTAATAAGAGCATATTTGCGATTAAAAAATTGTTCTCACACAGGTTAATCTCTTATGTCAGTTGAAGTGGCTTCAAAATCCTAATGTTGATGAGAGGAAAGGTAGCATTCTTGTTCGTCAGTCTCGTCAACTGATAAACATCACTGAAATGGCTCGAGACCAAAAGGAAGGGTTCATGACGAACAAAGCTTGGATGAAAGTGCTTACGATATATTTTTACAGAATAACAATCTAACTTGAGAGCAAAACTTTCTTGCGCGATGAAATGAAGCTGGAGAACTAAAACATTTTCAATTTTCAGCGTTTTCAATAAGAGCTTACTTGTAATGCTAACTGAGCTGCCAATTCATTTTTTGAATGTCATTTTGATTAACTACGGGCAAGTTATCTACAACTCGAGTTGAAGAGTTGTAGATCCGGTATGCCTCTAGATTGACTATTGGCATATGATCTACAGCTTTAATTGTAGGGTTGTAGATAATGGACCAGTAGATCAACTACTGGTCCATTATCTACAAATCTTCTTTTGCGATGACACTGTGAGAGAGGCAAAATGACGTAAGAACTCAAAACGGCTGCTAGTGTTTGATCAGTGTATGTGAGTGTCATTTTTAATATCAACTCTCTCGCTTCCATTGCGTTTGGTGCATGGACAAGTAAATTCAACCAGATGAAATGGGGTCTGATTAAATACAAGTAGAGTCATGCAAACGAGGGTAAATTTAAGTAAATGAAAGCATATTTAAAGAGGTACGAACAAAGTTTAGTACTTTCAAATATCATAGATAGAATGCATGGGTGCTCAGTTAGACACGAGGAAAAGGAATTACAGTAGTGCGTCTGACCTGCGATGAGTTCCGGCCTTGGCCTGCTCAGACCTCCTCCTGCAGGCGCGTACTCGCACGAAGACGATGACTACGACTGTCAGCAGCACGATGGTGACTCCTGAGCCGATCAGGACTGCGATGGGCACAGGGGACACTCTGTCTCGATCCCGAGTCGGTTCTGTGGTGTCAGGCATACACCAGCCTCGACTGAATTAGTGGAACGAGAACTGAAACTGCTTTTAACTTTTATCACAATTCCAAATTGCGATAGTCTGTTTAATTTTGAGACTGATTTCATGATAGATGATGCACCAGAATAGAAATGTCAGCTGTGAATATGTTCGTGGATGCAGCTTTAAATTAGTTCCAGGGACAGCTGAACCCGTACCACCCGACTTGGTACGATCATTTTGATTATCGATGGCCTCACTTCAGAAGAACAAGCATTTCAAACGTTGGAGATGGCAAAATCAAATGTAGTCAAATATATTTCATATGAACTTTGTCCTGAGAAAACGCTTCACTCCTCGTTTGCCACTCGCAGGGATCAGCGTCGTCTACGTCAGTCTAAGATATGTGGCCTGGCAAGAATTTGGGTGGCAATAATACCATGAACATAGTCAAATATGCACGAGTTTAAGTTTTATGCTTGTTTCAGTCTTTATATAACGGTGATTGAACAGATATTGATCCCAAATTAATGTCGTTGAAGAAGTGATTAGAAAGCGACAGAAATTAAAGTGATCAGCTGCACAGGCAGTGGGCAAGTGGTCTGGTAGGACGTCATGTCCACAAAACTTATCTTCGTAGAAGTTTCAAGAACGACTATGAAAGAATCCACAGCGCCATGTGTGCTTTTGAGCAAAATTTGCCGAGGTTTTCCAAAGTTAGAAAACTTTTATTCTCTAAATAGATGAAAAATTAACGAATTTGATTTTTTGAAGACGTGAAACATTTCCGTGTGTTTGTGAGTATAAATTTATAAATAAGAATATCTGTGTTTAACGTCAACAGCACGCCCACCGACTACTCAAGGAAATGATGTTCGATTTCTTATTTACTTAGTTTCTGCTGCCTGGACCATGTGCTAGGAGATACCAATTAGAGCTCCTCCATTATTTCCGTTGCTGAATGTGACAATTATACGACTCCCCGAGTGCCAATTGCCTTCGTGTCGGCGATTTCAAGCGCGATACCTACCTTCGGGCGCAAGCTATCGGCTAATATATTAAAGCCTAATCTTACGGCACCTTCAGTGGGAAACGAAATCAGCCCTCAGCACTTACCGGCACTAGTTTCTTCTTGCGTTTCAGGCAGGCGAATTGTGTAGGCTTTGAGCTCGACGGCCCTGGAGTAGCCCTTTTTATTTATAGCGGCCACGACCACTTTGTAAGCTGTGGCTGGTCTCAAGTTGGTCACGCTGAACGACGGAGATGGTCTGGACACTTCCAGCACTGGAGAGGTCGAACCAATTTGGAAAACCTGCCAGCGTGATCAGCAACACAAACAGACCGTGAGAACGTGAACGGCGCCTACCGACTGGCAGTAGCTTACAGCGAAAGATGGGCATCTGTGCCAACGAAGAATGAGGAGAAATAAGAGTATTGCTTTCCTTGCAAGAGTTCCCAGCAATTTGAAACAAACTTTAAGCAACCGAATCATGACTTGAGGTATGACCGAATACTACGCCGAGGAAATTTTGAAGAAGTTTTGCTTGAAAATTGCCTCAACTGAGCACTGCAAAGATCACTGAACTTATATTGAAGCTGGTGGAAGTGACTGGCAAGGAGCACTGCTGATATATTTTTAAAATGAGAATAGGTGTTATGTAATCTCTGAACAATACTATACGCGTATGTCTCGAGAGAACTGAATTACAGATAAACATCGATATAGAGTTAGATAGGAGCAAATCGGTAGGTGAAAATTTAGGGATTTGGAGAGCATGTAAAGAAGCACTAATGAATTCTAGCTCATGTCAAGCTTCATGACTACATCCGGATGCAGGCGATGTCATCGCTTGCAATCTAAATTTAGAGTCCCCTCATTATTTTAAGCATTGAAGCCAACAGCCCCTTGATTATTTTACGTTTGTACTGTATTCAAGCTCTGCTTATCCAAAGAACGTAATTAAGCAGGCATGCTTTCTTGCGTAGTTTGAAGCTCTAATTTTGATTTTTCACTTTCTTACAGCAGAGAGGAGCACAGCACTCAGTGCCCAACTCCGCAACAATGTCAAATACAGGAAAATATACTCTAAATACACTGGCTCGTATATGACAAAGAGATCGACACAGGCCAATAGAGGACAATTTCAAGTAATTTCTATGGACAATATGGAAAATGACTTGATAATGTCAAATAAAATTTTAGGGACAACATCAAGTCATTTATTGGGAGAAATTTGAAATTTCGCCATTACTTTCCACGTTGTTCGTTAAACCACTGAACTGTAGGTAATTCTTTTTTACAGGAACTTAGTTCCTAACCAAATCCTCTTTTCATTTTCATCTTGAGAAACATGGGTATCTTACAGTCTTTCGGGTCAAGATTAAACTTCATCGAAAATTACTACCCGAGTTCCTTTCAGTCGACGTCGTCTGCGTCAAAATTTTTGAGATGTTCCTGGAAAAATTGCCTTGAAAAAAAATTCAACGTCTCACCGCCATTCGGACACAATGATCTACCTATACTTGTTATTTTACGTTGTTATTATTCTTTTTTCGTTTCACTGCCCACAGAAAGTATTGTGGAAATTCGTGAAATATAGTTTAGAATTATTTAACCTGGAGGAGAAAACTCTGCTCCATTCCTCCGTTGTCGCCCGGCAGACAGGCAGCTTGCAGGGAGCTGATGGTTACGTCAAAAACGCGGCAGTTGTGGGGCGGGTCCGGCTTGCCTTCAACATGGAGACAAAACACAAACTTTCTCACAGCACGCACACCACAAAATAAAAAACTTGTTCTAAAAATAGAAAAACTCTGATGGCCAACAACCAAAAAACTCTGAGACGGCTGAAGTGCATTCGGGATGCGTTAGTTTAGTGTGTTGTCTCTTCGTATAATTAAAAATGTCAAGCCTTTGTTAAAACAATGATAGGTAATGTGTTATTGCAATTCTAATCATCAAAAATTCTCCGAGTAAATTCAAGTCACGAATGTTAAAAACGCACTCCTTACCTCATAAAAAATGAGAGTAAAGTCCTACAATGAAGCATTGCATAAAATTTTGTAATGCTGGCACAAAACTAAATTTTTATTGCCTAATTTATTGGGATTTTAAATCATCAAAAATTATTTCAGTTCAACATTTAACTTCATTTTGGGTACACTTATATTTTTCAAGAGTTTTTTCGAGTGTTTGATAAATCTAATGCCAAGAATTGAAAATGTGTTCCTCATTTTTAAAAATTACAAAAAACAGTTCAAATAGAAGTTTAAAAACATATTACATTTAAACTTCTTCCAATTGTCCTTAAGTTTTGATTCAAGTGAAGTACAAACTATTGTGAGTTTGTACCAGAACGCTGCGAGTGATCCTCTCGTCTCACAGCAGCTCGTCTGGCTTGGCTCGGAGTGTCATTTCACTGACGGCCATGCAATCACAATGACGAAATACTGCGACTGCTCCGGAAGTTAGTGATGCGTTGGTGAAAACTTATTTCAAGTTTTAGAAATGGCGGTCTTATTATTCAATGAAAAAAATGGACGTAATGTAGAGGAATTTTGCCATCACTGAAATGACATTGAAAGTACAATTCGAATTGTGAACTAAGAAAGTCAATGATTTAAAACCAAGATAAGTTACAATTCTCCAACAACGTTTTATACCTCGGCCACGGTTCTTTTCATTCCGAAATAATTTAAAAATGGAAACATCTGACATTATTGCTTCGTGAATAACTGATAGAGGAAGAGAGCTTCCGTCTTGTTTTGTTGGATGAATGGATGTATTTCTTTATTCTTGCAATGCTGAAACACTTTTCTATTTGACTTTGACTCAATCCGGGGTGCATGTTTTTTATTTTTGGTGTAGCTAATTCGCATCATTGAGGATATGTGGTCCTACAGAACACCGATTTACACTGACAGTGCTATGGTGCATTCAAACAGCCGGAACAGCCGGAATTGAAATTCTGGAACAGCCGGAATTAAAACCATTGGAGCATCAGAATAGTACCAAGACTTTGCATTTACTAGCAGTTTGATTGTTGAGATCATGTCGTAAGTGTTCTCAGGGTTTGATCAATATAATTAGTGGCATGGTTATCTTTGAGAATTGTTACATTCGTTAAGTTATAGTCATTTGGATGCAGTGAATTTTTCCACTGGATTTTACACATTCCGATAGATGCTTAGTCGTGCATGCTGTTGTGAGTGACATTCAGTAAATTCTAGTTTCTGATTCGTCTAGAAAGATTAAGACAGATGTCTTTGAACTAGAAATTCTTGTAAAAAAAGGCTCACCAGCAGCGACGATTTGGAAGACGCAAGGACTCTCTTGAGTGCCGATGGAGTTGTTTGCCCAGCAGAGCAGAGTTCCGTAGTCAAGTTCCGTCATGGGGGTGTAGTTGACGCGAGACTCCGTGCCTGACACCCCGAACCTTCCAGTCAAAATAAGCAAGAAATCAGCAGGCAGATGCAATCAAACATCGGTCAGAGAGAAGTGTCCTATTGGAATTGGGTAAATATAAGGTTCAGCTTAGCAAGGTATACTTGGCCATTTTACGTTAGGTTCGTTTGTGGCGCTGAATGAATGATTCTCTCGCTGTAAACTTACTCGCAAAATATTTTCAAAATTTTCATGTGATTAAAAGACCCTAGTTTTTGAATGAAAAATCATGTTTGCCATCGCAATAATGTTTGAACGCGCAATGCCACAATTTTCAAAAATCTTTGGCGATTAGATTAAAACAAAATTTTACAGTGCTAAGTTCATCCTGTGATTTATAAGCAATTTCGTTTTCAATATTGGATCTTATCGTGAATGGATGTCGCACACAGAGTAAAAAGATACGCTACAAAATGTGCGATAAGAGACAGCTTAGACAACCTTAAATGCTTAAAAAAGTAAGATGTAACGCAAGTTTTTTATTAGTCACGGAATGTGTAGTCTTGGTAAATAAGGTGATTCATTTTTCTGTGATCCGAACACACAGCTCACATGTTACTTTCATTTAAACACTAAAAAACGCCATCAAAGTTTTTTCCCATGAATTTCCAGCCCAATAAAATAGACGTTATTAAAAAATTATTTTACGTAAAATTTACGGTGAAATTAAATTTCAAGTTATTTTCACTCAAGATCTCATTTTACTCCAGGAGGCATTTGGTTAACTCACATTAAGGAAAGTAATTTATGATGCTAAAGCATAAAAATTGTATGCGTTCATATAAACTCCCTTGACAGCTCGATCCTTAGGTTATGCAGTTTTTTAACCGTAAAGTTGTGAGGCAAATTATTCTGTAAAGTCTTCAAAGTCCTCGACCTTACGGTTCGATGAATACATTCGAGTAGAGGACGCGAGCAGCTTACCTTCCTCTGGGAACATCGATGGCCTCCGCAGTGTTATTGAAGGTCCATCTGAAGCTTACGTTGGCAGGATTTGCGTGCACCTGACAGCTTATTTCGGCGTTCTCGAGCTTGCCCACCGAGTGCTGGCGGCCCTGTTCCGTCGCGCATACCGGTGCGTCTGAGCACCAGCAGAACACCACAAAATGTGAAATACTTTCTCCAGTAAAATTCTCAGAACATTTGCACAAAATAGGAAAATTTTCAGGGCTGCATTGTCAAGCAGGACATAAGACTGAACTTCCGCCAGCAATTGTATAGTAAAATGCTGCCTTAGGTGGGTGTAGGCGAGATGATACCGAGCGTTGTCATGGAGATGTGAAATATGAGCTCTCTTGAAAAATTGAAAAGGAAATTGGCCTGTCAAGGATATTACAGACTATTTTCCTCGACAGCTCGACAAGTTATGGCAATTTCGGGGATGGGTAAAGCAAAAAAAGTTTTAGTAGAAATATTCTGCCAACTTGAAAATTTTTAAAAGTAAGGCTTTCATGAGACCATGTCACCTTCGCATCGAAATAACGAAGGTAGAATAACGATAATAATATTTGAGGCCTTTCAACACCCTCATTAGATTGAATGAAAATACAAGCGCGAATAAAAACAAAAATCGAAAAGGGAACACATTATAGCAGAATTTGGAGTGGAGCACAACTAGACTGATCTTTAACTGACTGAACGTAGCTGTGAGTCAAATTACTTTTCACGCGCGTAAAAGTTCGTGTGAGCTACATGCAACAATTTCAAAAATTGTTACGTTTAAAAACAACAGGCAGACAGTGCATTCAAGGTTTAACTGCGGGTAAATTTCTGCGTTATCTTGCTCACCTGAAGTTCACGCACCCCTTTAAAGTTGAATTCATCTCACCATTTCGAGCAGGATTAGATAACGAGACATTTACCTTTAGGCCTGCTCTTTTACAACACCAACTAGTTCGAAATAAGGGATGAAATACGACAGTTCAGTTTGTCTGCTTCAAGGTAGGTATTCACAAGAGCTTAATAAAGAAACATTTAACCACGTTGGTAAAATTATACACTCCCTACGTAATTTATTGACGAGAATATTTTAGGATAAATTTATTCTCCACTGTCATATGAAAAATTCTCAGACAAACAGGTCAGGTGCTGACCCAGTTGTACATTCTTTAAGAAAAGATCTTTTTCAACGAGATACATTTTATTCGACCGTACATGCAGGCTAGTAATAGAATGAAAACGGCAACAAAAACACAATTCACGTATGAATAATCAGAAGTTTCATTCGTTCTGGGGACCCATTTCGTAAGAAAGCTCCAAGTCTAAACATTTCTTAGACTTTTTTTTTGTCTAAGCATTTTGTTTGCCCTTTTGTAGTTTATTGGTGCTGGTGTGGTCAGTGAAGTGCTACATATTGTGGGGAGACGAGACGCTATATCCGCACCGATGCTGCCACCAGGA
Organism: Platorchestia sp. MABIK; assembly: GCA_014220935.1. NCBI lineage: Eukaryota > Metazoa > Arthropoda > Malacostraca > Amphipoda > Talitridae > Platorchestia > Platorchestia sp. MABIK. The sequence goes on from JACJUY010000156.1 coordinate 162,497, forward strand.
GATATTCCTCCAGGAGGCATTTGGTTGACTCAGATTAAGGAAAGTAATTTATGATGCTAAAGCAGAAAAATTGTATTCGTTCTTATAAACTCCTTTGACAGCTCGATCCTTGGGTTGTGCAGTTTTTAACTGTAAAGTTGTGTGGCAAATTATTCTGTAAAGTCTTCAAAGTCCTCGACCTTACGGTCGAGTGCAAACCTTACTGCGCTGAGCATGTGCTGCCGTGAGATTTCTCTTCGTACCGGTAAATCTTATGCTTTCAACTCAGTACTTTGTTTTGAAATTTGATCATCAAATTTCTAGTATTAACTTCAAAACGTTGACATGTAATTTGCTTCTTGGACGCAAGTCATCACTCAGCGATCTCCTCAGCTTTCCACTCTGTATATATACTGAATTAGAGTTCAACTTATTCAATTTTCAAGGTTATCTTCCCTTTTATTTTCAAAAGAATTAATTTGCTTGTCAAACTGAGAAATGAGCATTTTTATTTTGTATTTTTTTGCGTACAGAAAATGATTGCGGTCATGAAATGCACTAGAAAGTTTGGCTTTTAATATACCTTAATAGAAGCAAACAATTTTAATTGATCCCATTAGTATGCTTCATTTTGAGCCTGTATTTTTCCAAAAAATGTGTTTTTTTGCTTTAATTTTACTTAACAGCTACAATTGCGTGGTTAAGAAGCTTGCGACATTACGGTCAAAAAAGGATACATTTACATTGATAAAATTCTCCGGAATAAAGTGCGATTTAAGTTTACGGTTAAGAAGTATTATAGAGTTCGATGTGAATAAATACTGATCATTTAGCGCATATTCTGGGATTGAAAGCAAATATCACACAATTAAACCGAAAGTGATAAAGGGACGATACACCAGCAAAAATCCTGTGCATAGACTTCAAAATAAATTCTTCTCATCTCATGAGATGTCTTGTACAGGAGCGCAGAATTATTGAGACAGACAGTTTCTAGAGTTACTGAAATACTCTCTGAAAAAATTGTTGATTGTGTACGTTGTTGCTAGCGTATTTGTTCATTGAGAGCACTTGGATGCAATCACCATTAATGCTCATCAAAGCCAGTTGGTTGTTGTAACAGTTGATGCGACTTTGTGTCTCTCATTTGTACGTTTTTTACAGTTTTCTCATTTGTCCATACATCATAAGTCCCCTAAATATAAAGAAAAACATCCTCTTGGTCTAAATTTTGTTACTAATGATGCTTATTTTCCTTTCATTTCATCTTATAGAAGTAGTCAGCTCATATAATGAAGGAAATTTTAAGGTCTTAAAAAATATCTTTTTTAGTTCAGCTCTTCATAATATTGTCTTTGAAAAGAACGTTAACATTTCGAAATGCTTCCTGGGTTGCAAAATTGTATACTATGCAGTGCCCTGCATGGCTAAAAGGATTTATACGTAAACGTTTTTGCTTGAACTTGCCTTAGCTCGTAAACAATTTCAAATTGGTTGTGTGTTCATTTTATTTAAAATGTGCATTCCTTGCGAGTACTAGCCTTTTTTGTACTGTCCTGTCAGAGGAGTTAATGGTCAGTAACATGAGGTTTCAAAGGTAGAGAGAAAAAAGAGAGAGTGAGTTAGAGGGAGAAGTATTTCAATTCCTTAATACCCCACAGAAAAAAACGGTGGTAGCACGATAATATAGGCGTAAGCGCAGACTATCTGGTAATACAAATATACACACATTCAATACCTTGAGTACAAAGCTCTTATCTACTTTTTTTTAAAGTGAATTGTAAATAAACCTTTGAGAGTCGCATTTTTAATCGAGGCAGGCTGCTGAAAATCAGTGCATCAGGCATCGCCGACGATGCGCAAAAATGCACTAGACCGCAGTGGAAGCCTGCGGCACAAATGTGCGTGAAGCAAAGCTGATTACACAATTACATGGTATCTTCGGCTGTCATCTAAAATGCCTCAGCAACCCAGCCTCACGCAAACGTTACTGTGCTCCACTGCGTATAGTGCGAACCTTGATGCGCTAGTCTGCGCAAACGCCAAGGGTGGCTCTCAACTGGAAGGCCCACGTATTTATTATGATTTGCATATACTGACAGCAAGAATTCAGACGTTTCATCTAACTGAATCTTCATTTAATAATTATTCAAACACTTCCATAATGGATGAGAAAATCTTGTTGTCTATTTTTCTACTACGCTTCAGCCCTTTCAAGTGCGTGTGTGAGACTTACTATCTCCAGTCTGCATTATCGAAGATTTTATGATACTTCTCCAGGCATAGCTTGGGGTGTGTGAAATTTTGAGGAACCGAAGCTGGGACTGATAAATGCGCGTGTAAATGTAATCAAATCTAATTGCAAGAAAGCTGAACAAAAGCATGAGAAAAACTGACATTAATTGTCCAGAATGTAAAAATTCTCAAGAAATGATTCCACGAATAAAAGTTATTGCAAAAGAATCTACACTCGACAGAAAACAAGTCCAAGGATTTTAGCCAGTATTTCATTTGGCCGGAGCAAACTTGATTGGCAATCAGCGAAAGCTGTGCCTGCAGAAACCCCTACTTGTAACCTCCTGCAGCGTAAAAATGTGGCCTGTCCACGAGACGTATTATGCTACCTCGGCCGCTGACGCGACAGCTGCTTCGTGACAGGTCTAGAAAATATCGCTGCTAGAACGCGCGTGTGCAAAATTTCGTGAAATTATCTCAGCGCCACCGCGGGACAAAGCTGGTGCGCAAGCGTCACATGAAAAGCTCGCCCGGTCCGCCAAACTGCTCATATGATAGCGCCGCAGTGCACAGCTCGGCCTACACCTGCTTATTCGCCAACACTCGCAGCGGATGTTGTGTTAGGAGACTTCCTCGACAAACTGCGCTAAAATGCATCTAACAAAAGGGGGAAAATGTGTTTACACGTGAGCTTGTTGTTTGAGAGATCTAAGTTTATCTCAGTTTCTTAGAAGATTATGATGTGATCAGTTTCTTTAGACAAAACTATGATTTTCATATAACTAAAATCACAGTATAACTATTACTATAACATAACTATTCACAGTGTTTCATTCGTCGTGTAACTCAATTTCTGTTATCACACAGTTGAAAAAGTAATCTCTCAACGGGTTTATCACTCTTAGCAGTCACCTTATTGGCGATATTCAAATTATTCGCATGGAAGGCGAAATGGGCCTTATCATTGATTGAAAAACGAGAACCTATCATGAAATGTGTAAAATAAATCAGCTTTGACTCACCGAGAAATAAATTGTAGCGAAGAAAGATAACAGATTCAGGGAAAAGTATTTGATAAGCCTACGCGCTTAATTTCCTATCATGTCGTGGGTTAATTTGCAGTTACTTTCGCAATCGGATTCTGGAGCTCTGATTCGGAATACCGTGACACTTGTGATAAGTTTGTAACCTCGTTATGTGGTGATGAAATAAGGTATGGTTCTCTACATACTACTTTGACGAAGGTACAGGGTTGGACTTTAACGTGGAGTAATTACAACAAGTGTCTTTTTCCAGCTCTGACAGTCTTTGAAATTGCACTGAAGTGACAACTATGTTCCTTTCAGAATTCCTCATTGCCTGAACGATGCACTGACATAATTAAATGTAAAGAGGAGGTTCATGATATCAGTTGTGACTATTCAAATGCCTTAGCCCAATTAATAGGAAGAACCTCCATGTGAGAGTTTTTAAACTACTAAAATGTACGAGTAAATAATTACAGTTTAAGCAGGAAAAATTTTATAATAAAAATGAATCATTTTAATAGAAAAAATTGAGCCAATTTCGATCAAGAACAGAAATATTTTTGTACAACGAATGAAATAAAACATCAGAATTTTCTTACACTAAATTCACTTTTCGTACATATAGTAGTCGATCACAATTCAGCTCCCTGCAGAGGAATTTAAATATTATATCTATGGAAATTGGAGCTCCCAGAGGGAAAATGTGAGGTCCCAAAATGAAGATCAGGTAGACTTTCTCCTGTTGAAATAAAGTTTTTTTCACGGATTATTTTTTTCGATACACTGCTGCCCTGTTCTTCAGCCCCTACTGCTTTCTTCTTCAACTTTCATATTGCTTCATGAACTTTTTTCTGAATTTACTATTGCTATACGCAGATGTGTTTTTGGGTAGGAACACACCTGGTGTATAGATTTCCCATTCCCCCAACTCCGGACCACATGTTGCCTTCCTCTTTCTTCTCTTTGGAACACCTTTGTTATAGTTAGGGAGTCCCAAAGTAATCTTTTCTAATCTCAGTTCAGCTCAGTATTCGCTTTTGAATCACATTAATATGAAGGAAAGCACTATTAAACTGTATGAATTTAGTGATTTATTTGATTATATTGTCATCTTAGGAGATGCATTTAATGTTTGCCCTAAATGCTATAATTTAAGAAAACATCCTTTGAAGAATCTCTTTGACCATGGAAGGTTTCACGGTCCTGCAAAATCAAAACAAAACCAAGACAGCGGTTGCGGAAGAAAGCTAGGATGACAGTCATCCATCGAAAAATAGCAAAGGCACTTGAAAAATAACGTTGCCCTGAACGCAGCGTATTCTGCAACGATTGCTATTGAGTTTTGCTCTGTTTGCTCAGTACGATTTGGAAACACGCAAGTTATCGACATACACTGACGAAGGAACTTTACTTTAATGGTACGCTCTTCTGGCTAAAGCGTGCCTCGTTCCCAAAAGACTATCATCAGTGTACTGTTCCCGAGGAATTAGGTAACCATATTATTAAGTACTAATCTTCATTGGAGTCGTCGCCATTGTTTCGAGTGTTGTTGACGCTATTGCAAGTTGACGATTCACAAAATTGGTTGAGAATTGACACGCGCGTACAACGTACGTGCGTGTAAGTTAGATTTTCCTCAAAACATGGGTATTTTCATGATTTGAAATAGTAATTAATTTTTATTAAGATCACTCGGTGAAATTCGAAAACTGATGCTATTTTAGGCATCCCCTTCAATATATTGAATAGTGAAATGAAACGCGTTGTTTACACTGACGAACATTGATTCTGTTCGCAAAGTTCTAATACCTCATAGGACATTAGCGAAAAATTTCCAGTTGTCTTCATTGTTCGCACTTTTATCCTTTTAATTATATTAAATGAAACATACCCATCGATAAATAAAGTACATAATGAATGATATAGTGAAAGGTTTTGAGAATAGGATCAGCAGGCCACATATATTTCACGAGGAGGAGAACTTATCAATTGTTTAGCATTTTAATGAGAACTACCGGCGGATTTTTCAGTCTAGCGTCGCAAGTCGTCATCCATTTTGCCGGAGAAAGACAGCGGATTTGCAACACTTACTGCTTGGTTGAAGTAGACCTACCTTCAATTTTTCATACATTTTCCTATGCCTTAGGAGCGATCGGATTCTTACGAGTATGTTTGCAGTCACCAGATGAAATTATTTGAAATATATCAGCGGCAGAAATGTGTAAAAATAACTTCTATTTCTTACTGCTTCTTTAAATTTCCATTGCTTAAATAGCTCATCGAAAAAACTAGGCTTCAAATATTAAGTTTATCATTTTCATGGAAGTAAGTACTGTCTCCTTTATGTTAACTACAGCAGGTATTTAAATAAATATTTATTGCATGAAACACCAAACAAATTGTAATTTCACTTGAGCAAGTTGAGCAAATATACCCTTGTGAGCAGCTGACTCAAAAACGCCCCGAGAAGATGCCGAGTCCGTGAGTGTTGTGTACTCACATTTGACGTCGAGGTGGAGAGGTGGCGACGCTCCCGCACCGAGGGAGTTAGTGGCGTGGCAGGTGTAGTTGCCGCCGCTGTTGCGCGTCACACCCTGCACCACCAGCGACATGTTGCTCGCAAACACTCCCTTGCCGTCCGCCAGCTCGTTGTCCTGCGCCGCATCAAAATGATCTCCCTCAGTCGTCGGCTCACGCCCTCTAACATGGGAAGCTCAACGACCCAACATCGGGTAGCTTCTCCGCTAATACCACGAAGTTTTGTGACCTGCAGTGTAGTACTAACAGCTCGACGTAGGTAAAATGTCATGAGGAAAAATGATGATTTATCATCTACGAATTATGTTTTCTCTACATACAGGGTATTTCAGTAAAAATATCCCATGTTTCTTTCAATCGCCATTATTAAGTAAATATTAAACGTCGAGGTATTCTGCTTAGTCTCACTTTAAAGGAAAAATTGTCTTTTTTCATTTAGTGTGAGTTTTTCGGAATCATTAACAATTTAGAGTTACACTCAGATTAAAGGCAAATTTTCTTGGCTTTGCGCGAGAATAGTTTCAAACACAATTTTCTAAGTTTTCGCGCTATAATTAATAGGATAAGAAATTGGAGAATAAAATTAACAATTTCATTTAATTGATATTTCTTGAGTAATCCGAGGAATGTTCGAGCAGCGAAAAAATCCATTAACCCACACTCCACCAGCACAGTATCGGCAAGTGCGTCGGGCCCCGACAGAGGTCACCGAAATAATATCTCATGTTGAGTCAGATGGTGAGCACTTGAACAACTGTTGAAGAGCTTGGTTGATAAAAGATAAAAGAAACTCGAATTGTTCGCCTCCCTTCATGAAATTAGACTGGTGTATACCAGGCTAGCTGCAGCACACTGTTCCCCATCTGAAGCCAAGAATGTTCATGGGCTGTCGTATGAAATAGGGAAAAACCATAAACTAGTAGGGATCGTGATGGATTCACAAGGTGTTTACCCTAAAATCGAAAACTTCGTATCCTAAGTTAAAGAAGACAATTTTTCCTTCAAAATGAGGCTAGAAGTTGCTCTTTAAAGTTCATCGCCTTAAGGATTTTAGTGAGGTGACACTGTGCTGATCCACTTGCTGTGCTCAAATACTTCATAGTAAATAAATTTGGGAAAGAAAACGTGTCTTCCGTTCTACTCATAGCCTGCACCATATTCCAAAAATTCCCACTTCCGTGTGCTAATTAATTGCACCAAATTTGATTTCACAATTGTTAAAAGTGCATAGACGACTGCATCACATCTGCTTTGTCCCTCGCGCAATTGAGTTATCCTTGTAACACTACGCTGGATAGTACTCTTCCCGTCAGATTTTCAAACGCAGCTAGGCTACATTATCAGAATTATGGAATGTTTTTTCTAAATATCATCTTGCTCATTTGTGAGCCATTCTAAAGCGTGTTCGAGTGTACGTACGCAGATCTTCGTGATCCTCTTATCCATCGACTTGCTCTGAGAGGAAGGCACTTGACTTTTGATCGGCTTTGGCTTATAGGAATTACAGCTCCGCTTGAATTTGTTATACATGGAAGCAATCAGGAGCAACTGCGACAGAAAATTGCAAATCCAAATTGGATCTAGAACGAACCACACTTGAATTTTATTCATTCTGCAGCACGAAGTTTAGGCCTTTGATCTCATACCTGTCGTTATTAATTTTTTGGGCGATACATAAGAATGAATTCCTCAGTTCATCATTTGAAGGCATTTGAATTATGGAGTGAACAATTTCTGCCTCGACAAAATTACTAAAGCTACTGTGCTCTCACCTGTGGCATGAGCAGCTTTTCAACTTCTCAAATTAAAACTCTCATATCGCTACTGTCATGCGCGTCTTTTTAAGATCAAAATGATCTTTGGCATTTTACGGACAGGTGCTAGTCTCTCATTGCTTAGCAAAGATATTCTCAAAGCATGCGATAATGTGAAGCTATATTTCCGGGAGAACTGTTTATGCAACATAAGGTATAGTCTTCAATATTCAGACTTTTGTGGCTTTACCTACAACCATCAGAACATAATAATATATGCGCTGCGCTGGGGTATGTGTGCATGTAGTACAGAGATTGAATCAAGCGAATTTGAACAGCGAACTTCTTTACGCTCAGGCAAATTTCAAGATACGATAAAAGCCCTTGTCCCACAAAAATAGGTGTGCCTTCACATTATTTCAATGAGGCTTTTGAAACACGTACAAATGTAAGCTGAAAGACTGGCTCTTATGGCACAGTTTGCTAGTTGAGGGCTGTTTTACAAAACAGTGTGCGGCAGGAGTAGGCGACACTCACGTTGTGTTTCCAGACGACGCCGTGTATGGGTGGCTTGGCCTGCACCGAGCACTCGAAGTAGACGTCGTCGCCCTCCTTGATGCGGTCCGGGTCTAGCGAGCGGCCCAGCCTCACGCGCACCAGAGGCACATCTGCACTCATGTAAAGCACACTCGTGACCTCCTGTCCTCCACTGTTTAGAGAGTCTTATCGAAATGCAATTTCTCTCGTTTTCTGTACGATTTTCACCTAGGACGTTTTCTTTATCTAAGTTTGAATGTAAAAAATTTAGAAACAGTGGAAATCATCACATGTGAAATGAAAGAGCTGAGGGTAAGTTCATGTTATTCGACTACAATTACAAGGAATGACACCATACTCGAAGGGCACTGTTCATGCCTTGCTTTATGAATACTTTGTAGTTTGTTGCCCACGTTTGCAGAGCAGCCGGCATTCACTTCCTCTGTCTTCCAGCGGCGCAGCACGCGTTGAGCGATAATGAGTTTGACTGGGTGCTCTCAGGAATCATCTTGATTGAAAGAATTTCAGCGGTTAAGTAATTCTTTGTCTCAGTGCGTGTTGATCAACGAGCTATCTGTATGACGTTGTTTCTTATGAAGTTTACCAATCTCCAAAGTTTTTGCTCTTAGATTTATCTCAATTGTATGATACATGCGTGCGTACTGCAGATCATTGCTTTAACATTCAAGGAAACCGAGTTCTTTGCATGACATTCAACCTGTAGTGCATCACCTAGTAGTTTTGTACTGCGATGTGGGCAGTATAAATGTTGGCCCAGGTCTGCGAAACTCTGTGGTGAGCAGAACAAAAAACTGACGTGCTTGGGTCATTTCATTCAAAACATACCAAAGTAACAAAATATTTCTGCCTTGTGTTTACAATAATAAACTAAACATTGCTCTATTGCATTCATGAAACAATTCACGTTTGACAAATATTTCACAATTACGCTTATTTGAAGAAATGAACTTTGAAAGGAACAAATTTACTCATATTTTCTTTCTCTGAAAAAATTACTGTTACCTTGTTTGAGTTGTTGACTAAGCAAATTTTATCCTCGCTAGTCAATCAAAAGAGTCAATATATTCGGATCTTTCGACTTTTTTATCACGTTTTCAGACTAACAAGAAAATGTTTTGACCCGATATGAAATTACTTCGATGTCGTTTGCAAGATCTGCATTGTTTACTTTGTTTTTGAATACCATTTAGATTCGAAATGGATTACAAAGTTAGCTACCTAAAGCGATTGTTTGGCCAGTACACGGAAAGTGATGTTTCAACAGTAGTTACATTCCTGGGTGAGAGAACTCCTTTGTCCTAAATGGATAAAAAATTGCATCTTTCTAGAACTAACTCACATATTAAATCCTATGTCATTTTTTACGTTTTCATTTTAGGGAATTCTTTAAATAATTTCGTAAAAAAACTAAAAAACATTCTTACCGGCGTATAAATAGATTCTTTATTAGCTGTTTACTTTTTGAAAAAATTTTCGATTACCAAAGTTTCACTGATAATTTTATTAATTTAGAACTGCGTGGCAACAGAATTAATCATGATTTCACATAAAATTTTCTTGAAATTAGGAAATATGGTTCGAAGTAATTAATTTTGAGTTAGCCTTGTCGTTGATGCGTGCGTTTTTCTGACGCTAGATTATAATTTGAATTTGTTATAGTTGTGAATAAATTTTAACAATTTGAACAATGAGAGCAAATGCACCTTACTTTGCATTTTAATTTTTCCCTGTTTGTATTTGCTACAAAAGGTAAAATGATTTTTCGTTTTTCGGTTTTCCTCTTTGTATTAGGTTAGGTTTGTAAACACTGTTTATATGACAGTGGACACTATTTCCAGTTTATTAGTGAGTGTATAACACTCACTAATGAGTATTAAACACTCACTGATACATTCACATGGAGATGATGATCAACATTCTATCATTCTGCTTGGCAAGCCCCAAATGAGGTCAGTTTTCAATCGAAACTGTTAATTATTTGTCTTTCCATTGAACAAAGATGTTTTCCTTATCAAATGCAACTAATACGATAAAATTGTAACATACCGCTTGTGAAACAACACATACGCAGAACTGTTTATGCTAAGTTTAGGAATGCTAGAAACGTAAGGCACACACTGTGTTCAACATGAAAACCAACTACTAGCAATAAAGATGCGGTTTCAATTGATTGCGAGGACAAAACTGGGTGTGTTCAAAATGTATTGGTCATCGCTGCATTGAGCGCTGATTGATTGTGGACACTCTTTGTGGGTTTTTATTTCGTTGTTGGACAATGCGTAAACTCTACACACCTCAGGCAAACCTTCATGCTGTATCCATTTTTCCTCTTGGAGCATACAACAGCACCCAAAACTTTTACTTGGGCGGAGGCTTTAGGCATGATTTACACACACTTGTCAGTCACCTTTCTCTGTTTATTTTTACAACTTCAAAATAAAGATACATTTTTCGAGTACAACTCACAGTGTGTCAGTATTTATGAAATGTAAAACGAATATTCTGCAGCTACATTATTGTATATTTGCGATTTTTTCCCATTCGTGAGCGCACTGATGAAAGGAAGACTTCAAGAGAATTTCGTTCATTAATACTAACCCAAGCTGCGGCTGGACTTGCTCAAACCATCATCAAGAAATTTTTATGGGTTTATTATACATCATTATTCAAGTCTCTGAGCTACGTAATGAGAGCGTCACTCACAATTAACGGAGAGGAGCTTAGAATCCTGAAGAGGCTGCTGGCCAAGCGCCGAGTTTTCAGCCTGGCACACCATCATGGCACCGTCGTCCTCAGGGCGCGGGGTGAACTGTAGCACTGCGACCGTCAGGTTCCCGCCTTCCGTGACCTGCGTTTGCCGAGAAAACATGGAAAGCTGAGGTCAGATCGATAAATTCTTACCGAAGTTATTAATGAAGAATTCACTTTGATTGTGGATCTATATCTATATAATAATGGTGTACTAATCCTTGAAAAGGTGTGAAAATAGGTCTAATATAGCCCAAGTAGGTACGCAGAACGTTCAATTAATTCCAGTGCGCATATATGAACGGCTGTTCAAAGGGCTATCCTAAGTAAACGCGTGGGATGCCTCCAACATCATGGCGAAATGGAGCCGCTATGTCCACCCCTCCCAGTACTAGCTTTCAACCGGCAGCCCACTGATCATCAACTGAGTCGTATCGGATTCGTAAAAGCCTCACTCTGATGCTCAGTGAGATGCCAGCAAAAGTTCTTTGCACACACAAGCCGACTGCCTGGGAAAAATGCCTAGTGATCAGTGTCCATAGCCTGTGCTAGCGAGATTTTTAGACAATCGTTTTGACCATTAGGCCACGATGTTCCAAACGTCCTACGGCGCACAAATGACCATGTGCAAGCGTATACATTCGTGTATATGGAGACTTACAAACATAAATAGTATAGATTGAATTAATAAACTCTCAGCACTATTTGTCGTCATTTGTTTAGAGCCTAAAGAAAAGTTGACGATCAGGTATTAACTCTCCGATTATTGATAATGGGCGTCTTTCGATAACTCTTGTATGTAATGCACTGAAGAGCTCAAGCGCAGGACAACTCACACAAGCTTTGAAGGGGACCAAAAGCAACAGTGGAACACCCAT
>JACJUY010000156.1:185632-226444 GCA_014220935.1 Platorchestia sp. MABIK
AATTTTATGTTCGATGTATTTTGAAATGAAGTGAAGTTGTATATAGTGACAATGTTTTATTAAAAGCTACGCAAAGCGTGAATTAAGATTCGCGACCAGTTTATTCTGTGCTCCCTGTAGGCTATAACTTCTGTTGCAGCTTTCGGTGCTTATCAAAAAAGTTGTTCTTATTTGGTATAATGTTTTCAACAACGCCTCCGTGCACAGCTTATTATATGGCATGCGATCTTTGCTTTATGCTCACTAACAATAGCTGACACCAACACCCGATTTCCTTGCAGCACTTCAACCCAATCACGCGCCGCACTTACACCGAATTGCACGAGGTTGTTCCAGTCTACATCTGGATACTACTATTGATTGATGCTAAGAACTTCACTCATTTTCTGCTTCCGCATGACACATATTATTTAGAATTGAGTGTGGTTGACCATTATGTGTTCCAAGTTCGATGCATAAAACATCACACCGGAGACCAGTACTACCACGCACAGAGCAGTGCTTAATATCTCCCTCCAAGTGATGCAGCCCAGACTTGTCGCAGGTGCAGCGTAACTGTAAAATTCAACGATTAGGAAAACATTGTAAGAAAATTTTGTCCTAGGTGGAAAGCATCCGCTTACAGTCAAAGGGAAGAATTTTCAATTGACTGTAGGAAAGAAAATGTCACTCAAACTCCCTTCTTTTCATTGCTCTTCATTGTCCTGCATTGAAGTCAAACGTTCATAGTTGGCACTTTTCCGACAGAAATAATTCAGGATTGTTGTTGTAGCATCTACGAGAGGATTAATTCAACCACAAAAGCAAATTGTAATTAAATCTAGCTCATATTGCAATATATCATTTCTGGGCGACCGTACTCATGAACGTAGGTTCTTTCATTTTTCTTCTTTTAAAAATGATTATCATTATTAAGAGTGAAGTTTCGCTTTCTGGAACTTTCCATTTGTATAAATATTTCTATTCTTAGTAAGGAGTAAAATAACGGGGTGTTAATACACTGATAATTTAAAAGAGCATAGATAATTCTGAAAAAATTTTTAGCCAAGACTTAATCATCATGAAAAAATATATACTCCACCCTAAAGTAATTTAGCAAACTTTAATTGAATGTTAATACGACTATTAAAGTAAATTTACGCTCTGGAACTTTTTAAACGCGTATCATATGTAGACCTGAAGAAGCTGTGAATGATGTAGTGTTTCATCTTAAGAATTCCAGTAGGGTAGGCCTGCCCTATACAATTTGTGTGAGTATAATTTATACATGAGGTGAAGGAGATTATTTAAAATAGATCGATTCATGACTCCAAATACATGCAAATTTAAATTTGCTTCAACGGAGCTGTGAAACTCCAGAATTCTATTTCAAAATAACCTTTAGGTCAGATGAGTGACACATCTGAATGGCCATAGCTACAGCTCTTATGCAACTTTTTGCAATCGAATCACTCTCAGCGATGATTCTCAAGTCTATAATAGTACTACCTGCATTGCTGGATTATTAAAAATTCTCGACTTAATGCGAGCTTGAGAGCAGCTATCGACCCAGCTTTGTGTCCTATTCCTCATGAGCCATACAGCACGGCCTCTGTAATCAGCCGCTATGCTCATCCACTCTGATGTTCTAATGGATTTTAACATCTCTCAATGAGCGGCTCGTTGCTTTTGCTGCAGCGATTAATCCCCAGCTCTTTTTTTACCTATCAAACACTTCAGCATAACTTCATAAGCGTATTGAAATTTTACCTTTCCAGAGAATAATTCGTTATTAGAAATGCTCAAATTCTTCATGACTAGTCTCAGAGGGTCATGATGTAGAAATGAGTATTCTCAGTTGGATGACATGATTAACTAGCCATGTGTATATAGCTGTTGGTTACTCGTGAAGTAGACTTTTTGAGTAGTTCCGTTCAAAACGCGGAAATATGTACACTCCAATATACACACATAACATCGTCTTTATTATCGTATTTCATGAAACTTTTACCGATGTCATGTCGAGTCTCAAATCGATGTTGTGGAACCAACTACTGTGTAAACCCGAGCGCTACTCCAGTTGCCCACAGCTTTGCTCAACTTAATGATGGGTTCGACTCATGACATCTCCATCGTTGTGGCGTGCTGCCCTGTCAAGTTTCTCAATTCCACTCATGGTGATGCGAGCAACTTCTGTACACCTGAAGTTTATCCACGTTTTGCACACCAATTTGCGACAATTGTTTCCTTTTTTTACGAGTTTCAGCCTCTCAAATGAAAAAATTATTGTATTTATTGGAATTAGCACTCTCATGAGGAAAATGTGAGGTTCCAAGCTGAAGGTTAGGTAGGTCTTCTTTTAGTTAAAATCGATTACGATTTTTTGTTTTGTTACGGACCATCTTTTTTCGGTTCACTGCTGTCATGCTCTTTAGCACCTACTACTTTCCTCTTCAACTTTTACCTTGTTTCGCAAAGTTCTTTCTCAACTTACTGTTTCTATACGAAGGGGGTCTTGTGTGGGAAGCATTGATTTTGCGCTTCCTAAACTCCATGCTGAACGGTGCCTTCCTCTTTCCTCTCTTTGGAACGCTATTGTGGTTAGAAAGGCTCAAACGACCTTATCTAATCTGATCTTATTTAATCTTTTACGAATTTCAAATATGATAATTTTTTGCTTCGATTGTATTGATGCTATCGCTAGGGAATCAATTCGTTTCACGTCTACTTTTAGATCATTTATATGAGGCCGATCCGACATGAAATATTACGTATCTCTTTTCCAAGACTCGAATCATGTCTATCTTACTAATAATTTCATATTCAGTATAAGCCACAACCAGTTTCAGAGTCGAAACAATTTACGTCGATGTATTAAAATAATTAATTCAATGAGAGGCATCATCAAATGATGCATTTTGGAAATAGTAGAAAATTCAGAACAATTAATTTTCAAGTCAATCATTGATTCGTGCTTAGTCAGTTTCGTCAAATATTTCATGATTACCGTCTCTCTTTTCTATGTCATCATCATCTTTCTCCCACACAAACTTACAATGGAAATTAAAACACGAAAAAGCACATTTTTCACCACTGAAATGGATGAACAAGAGTAAGGGATGATAATCACAAATCTATTGAGAGAGAAGCACGATTAGACCATCTGGTCAAATGGGCAATACGTTTCAAATTCCAAAATGGCGTCGATGGTGTGAAATTGCATAGAAGCTGAGTCATACAACATGTGTAAATGAGTATTAATTTCAAAAAGAAGGTTTTCCTATCCTCTAATGCAGTTTAGTAGATGCAACAGAGACAATATCTGAGCCAAGCTCGCTCGTTCATGTTGACTGATCACAAGAAAAAAAGCGGAGGGAGCACCAACTGGCGTGAGGAGGTGAGAGCGTCCTCACGTAAATTTCGTCCAAGAGTTCTCGCTTCAAGTCTTGACAACAAACAAATTGCGGACGACATGCAACAAATGTGAGTATTAACTGATAGATATATCTACAATTCTGATTGAATAATTAATGAGATTAATCCAGTGCTTAATTCTTGCAAATTGAATAAAATTGTGCGTCGAAATACATTTTTCAAAGCGAAGGAGCATCCGAGGGCAGCGTAGTTGGTCGAGAGGGGAGGAGTGTGTAGATGGAATAAAAGAGAGTAGGAGCTTAATCACTTTCAAGAATAGGAGTATCAGAATTGTGTTTCTTTATGTCCCTATTAATCTGCTGATATACATCAGTTGTCATGATTTCATTTTTATCATTGATATGTGTCGCAGATTGTATTAGACCTCATTTTCCCATTTCGGTTCATCAATATTGCTCAAGAAACAAATCTGCTGCTCTCACTTGCATTGAACTGCGGGAAGGAAGGAATTTCAGTAAGCATTTAGATGTACTTTAGTATACACTTCGGTACCGTTAATTTAGCAGATTATCCCTTCATAAACCGATCATTAATAGTGTTGAGTGTACATCTCTATTTTTCTGGTAACAAATATGGAACTAAAACACTCAAATAGAAATCAAAAAGATTTATGTCATACAGAAATTGCTAACACACGTTATTGCAGGAAAAGTGTTAGACGGAACTTATTACTATCTCTAAATATATTCGGAACGCTGAATTTAAATGCGAAATTCGGTGATTGCACTCAACAGACAGCGAGGGTCAACAGTTATGTGGGAGATCAAGGTGCTAATTTCTGGTAGTTGAAGTTGGTGTCGTAATCTTATAGCTAATGAGGATTCACAAAGCACGGACGAGTTCACTTGGAATTGCCATGATACTTCAAGTCTCTTTTCTTGAAGATGAACATTGATGCGTAATTTCTTGAAGATATACTCTAACGATTGTTCAGTTTATGGGCGTTAAGTGACGAGAATTATTATGGCAAAACCGTGTCTTCAGTATTGAATGTCACACTGTTATGGTAGAAGTACGCCTTAACGGACGCTTCACACAGGGGTAGCGCTCTGATCGTAACTCGCAGCGCGCCTCCACTCCGTTGAGTGAGATTAACCTACACCTACGCTATGCCTAGAGCGTGATTTTGGCGAACAAACGCACCCTATCGGTGCTACTCGAAACGAGAGCCTGCTTTAAGACATAGAAACGAAAATCAAAATATGCCTATGCAACTAATAATTTGATTGGGATAGAAATTCTCCAAGTAAACTCTGATAATATGAGGAAAGAGAGAGAAATCAGTTATTTTAAAGAAAAAGTTTGGAGTCCATTGGGGAAGAGGGTTCTGCAAAAAAGAAGCAGTAGAAGCGGCGTTGGCAACCGAGATTGAACGAGGTTGATGCGAATTTCTCAGCCGATTCTCGAAGATTTGGAAATTGATGTTATAAGCTTTGCGAAAAGAATCATTCCTTCCTGCAGGGATTGCAGCTCTTTATCGAAAGGGAATTCGCATTAGAAATTCATGATGCGAGGAATCATCTGAGGACGATTGAAAATCATATTGAACAGATGCTGTGTCGTTTGACGAAGACATATCTCTTACGAGTCAATTTTTTTTTTTGAGGCATAATACGTGGACCACACGCATTATTTGTAGCGTTACTATCGTTCGTGCGCAGTCATATTTGAGGTTGAGGGTAACCACATCAGGAGAAACGTCGGCGCTATTGCAATGAACTCGAGCTAGGACGCCGCCGTTCATTGTAAGGAATATATTCATGACGAGGGAAATCTTTTGAACTGTGGTAGAGCAAGTCGTACAGATACCTTGATGCTTCACGGTAACAAATTTTTTACAGGTCATTTTTTGTGAATTTTCTTGAGGCAGAATGGAAGCTACGTAAGCCATACGTGCCCCACTTTTCATGTATATATATATTTGTATATATATATATATATATACAAATATATATATATTTGGTGATTTGTTTCTCTGCGCAATTCAAGCGATTAGAATGATTACTGTGAAAGCTATGTTCAAGTCACAGCCCGCTGTCTCGCTGCATGCCTCAACATGGGTTGTGAAACTCATTCAGTATGCTTTCAACGTTTTCCATCAACACTGCGTATTACGACAGTCACTTCAAATGATTTATCATCCTAATGGGTGCTTCACAGCTCATCCTTAATTATCAGAACTTTCGATAGTATTTCCTTGCTCCTCCATCCACAATTATGAAACTCAATTACCCCAATAAAGAAGTAATCTAAAGGGCCGGGCAGGTAGTGTTTTAAAATATGTTTTCTTTCAGATTATCTACGAAATTTGAAGGCTCTAAGTAGAAGTATGATTCCTAATCTCCATGCAAGAGGTGTCATCATTACGTGCGTATAGCGTCTGTTTCGGACAAATGACAAATCAATTATCTGACAAATGACAAATGACTTCTCTGAATTTAGTGATTGCATCCCAAAACGAAAGTGAAGCTCATAGCACGAGTCTGTTGTGTGATTAGTTGTGTGTTTGAAGCGTGTTTCAAAATTACAGAATATGTTCCTTTTTTAAAATATTTCTCTTATCTAAGACACTATCGTAATGGCCACACTCACATTTGCAACATCATTACGGGTTTGTGTCGTTGACATCCACTATGAAAATCCATTAGATCAGCGTGAACTTCAATGCCTACAAACCCTCTAAGATTTGGGACGTTAAAATGATCAAGGTATAATCTACATTTTTGTAAGTGTGATTAACGTTTTGCGTCGTTAGAAACGCTCGTAAATTCATGAATGATTTCAGCGCTTGGTTCTGCCAGGTGCAAGGTACTAGTCTATTTATGTTATCATGCAATCCATCTGCACGCACGTACTAACATTAAGTCGTTTTTCCATCCTCGATAACCGTCATGTAGGCGATGCAGTGTTTCTTCAGGGGTCCTGCGCAGCACTCCTTTTTGCGGATCTCTTTTTTGGCTATTACTTCATTCTTTCTTTTACTTTGTTAACCTTGTTGTCTTTCTTAACGAATCATCTTTGTGCTAAGGCGATTTTTTCATCGGAGCCACAATTGTGGTGCAGCTTTACAGGTTACATCGCCGCTCCCCATCGGGGTATAATAGCATTAGACGTCCCCTCACGATGTTCTCAGCCTCCTCGCTCCATCCATCATCTCTTTGTGCGAGAGCTCACAAATATGCGCAATCGAGCCACCTCTCCTCTTTGTGAACGCAAGTCACCTGCTCGTAATCAATATGCTGAGCGCAAATAACTTCTGCTCGCTGCTTCGCCTTCGACTGCTTTCTAAATCCAAATGGTTGTGAATATTTCCGATCCAGACCCAGTTCTAACAACTGCGTAGTGGGGTTTGAAGAACATTTGAACCTTAATTCTCTTCAATAGGTCAATTAATTAACTCGTTTAAACAGTGCTCTAATTTACACTAATGAACAGTTCATACTAAAAAATAGACATCAAAATGAAACCAGAGGTATCTTGAAATACTTTGAAACGCATTTCAAACGTTTAAATTTGATGAGTGTGAGTAACCACAAAAGTCACAACAAATAGTTTGTTTAAGTTAAATATTTTGATAATATTGGAACTCGACACCGAATATTTTTAATTTAAATTTTTACCATGGTATAACAGTTCTAGGTGCATGAAATGTAGCATAATAGAAAGAATATTTATCTACGGAGGTGTGTGGGCTTTCATAATTGAATTTTATCTCCGAAGGAAATTGCCGACACAGCAAACGTGTGCAGGCGGAAGTGCCTCAGTAGCTTCTTTTACTTCAGAGCAGGCCAAATAGGAGTCTGACCATACACATGACCGAACTACGCTGCACTGACTTCTGATATTACTCTTTCATGCCTGCAACGGCCCTGCAAATCCCGCGGGGTTTCCCTGGTCACATCACAGCGCCCGATCGTATGGAAGTTTCATTTTAAGAATATATCCCTATATCTCTAAGAATTTATTCTTTCACTATAAGATAAGATAAGAATCTATCAACATCAGCCAACTCGTTCATTACTAGCGTGAGCCATGTTTTTGTAATTTGATTTGTCACAACTCAAGCACCTGAAACCTCTCCTACAGCATAACACTTTTCAAAGAAATTTTGGGTAGTCTTTTACCTGTCTTTCTGGTCTCTTTTTTCAGGTTTTCTTCACTTAAACTTCACATTCATCTCTTAATTTTGATGCTTTTCGTATATGCGTGAAAAAGTATAACTGCATATATTACACAAACCTATAACTGAATGAAAATTTACGTTGTGTTTCATTGGCCTATAAAACACTGCCGAAAAATTATAAAGTTTAAGCGGACTAAACAAATTTCGGCTGAAATCAATCATTTTGGTGTACCCATTTTATATTCAAGTATATTTTCGAACTATTTGGATCAAAACTGAACGAAGCTAATGTTTTCTCTGCCAGTGGTTTGCTTATTTTGTTAGCATGAGAATTTCACGGGTCGTGAGAACCGCGAACGTACGAAGCGAAGCACAGCTGGTAAATCTCGCGGGGTGGTCCGCAATCCAACTTCCTTTCATTGTTGGTGTAAATCGTAGTGATAACTGAACTGAAATGAACATTTTCTGTAGTAAGTATTTTCAAGAGTAGCATAAATTTTACATCTTGCGCTGTGTAGAACATTAGGTATTGCGTCTGATATATAGTTACATGGCGATACTATGCTGGCGAGCGCTTTAGATCGTAGCTCCTGATAAAGTATTCATTACCAAGTTAAAAGTTTCTCGCTCACTCCTGGGACGACTTATTAATTACGTGTCGTTGGTAGACAAGCTGAGACCGCTCTCTCAGAGTCATAACGACAGCAAGGAATGTACGGCAAGTAGCGCTAGATAACGCTATCATTATTGTTCTTGGAATAGAGTATTAACACTGTTGAAATAAGTATAGAAACGCATTGATCGAGTTGATGAATCTTTGCTGCTCACTGCATTCAATTCTTCTTCAAGAAATATTCTAGAATGCATGTTAAAATGTAAGTAACAAAATTCTGTGTAATTCCGAATACTAAGTTCAGTGTGTAATGCGCGGTTAATTGTTCGTAGACAATCAACAGATCGTTAGATGACGGGAGAGAAAGTGAATGTTTCATACAAAAATCGCGTTTTTAAAAGCAGGTGCAAAAGTAGGTTATTCAGAAAACATACATTTATGAGCATATTTCAGCAGAGCAGAACAATTTTGCCTGAAAGCCAAAAAATGAACTGAACCAAGAAATTCATGAGACAAAAACGTTTGACCGAAATTAATATCATTTTAAATCACTGCTTTTTTATTGCGCACTCTATGTATCTTATATACAATATTTTTACGCAGATTCCTGAAAATTTCAGAGCACGTGTGTTGCAAAACAAAATGCGATCGGAACAATCATTAAGTCTCCAGATTTTGTTGAAGACGAGCTGAGTAAATACAAAGTCCGAAACTACTTAGAAGCAGATACATACGTAGTCGGACTTCGTGAGGAAGAGGTAATCCATAGGCAAATTGTTGACCGTGTATTCAACTGTTGGTGCAATAGTTCATTCACATCGAGATACTGGGGCTATCTCCAATCTGCCCTACAACGGAGCTCTTCCCAAAATCACGGGCTGCGCTCGGCACAATTTACTGCGTAAGGTGACAAATGAGCCCATGGCAACCCGTCCTCACCTACAGAACGAAATAGAGTTGTAAAAAGTTAACGTTTATCCAAAAACAGTTGCAGGAGAATTGCATCGAAGGGGCCTGCGTGCAATCTCTCCGCGCAGAGCTCTTCTTCTTACAGTAAAAC
Source organism: Platorchestia sp. MABIK (assembly GCA_014220935.1). Lineage (NCBI taxonomy): Eukaryota > Metazoa > Arthropoda > Malacostraca > Amphipoda > Talitridae > Platorchestia > Platorchestia sp. MABIK. The sequence continues at coordinate 194,843 of JACJUY010000156.1, forward strand.
ATGTGAAGAACTGTTTATCATTTGCCAAGTAACATCTAGATAAAAAATTGAGTTTTGGTAACGAGGTGTGGGATTTGATGAGAGCAAAATTGAATTTTTCACCAGAAACGAAGCCCGCCATATTCGGAGAAAACAGAGACTGAATGCCCATGATTTTGAGAACACCATCACAACCACCATGAGTGAAACAAGGGAGCATCATCGTGTGGAGTTGCATTACTCTCCTTGGTGCAGGGGAAATTCACATCATTGATGAAAGTACGGATAGATCCAGTTGCTGGGACATACTGGAGCAAAAGAAGCTTCCAAGCGCAAGAAAATTCTACGACCGGCACAGGGGATCACTGAGTAAAGAAAATGAATCCAAATACATGGGGAAATTAGCAAAAGGGTGGTTCGGATCTAAAAAAGTATGTAACTGCCCTTTCAAGGACTAGCAAATCGCCTGACCTCAATCCTGCAAAAAATTGAAAGATGATAGTAAAATTGTTGGGCCCAAATGTGTCCAAAGAACCTTACATATTTGAGGATTGTCTGTGTGCAAGAATGGAACTGGGTTCCCCAAACGGAGTCTTAACAGTTATGTAGTGTCCAGTTCCAATAATCGTCTCCATGCTGTTATTGTTGATAAAAATAGCGCCACCAAAAACTAAAGACTTGTTTCTATGTTCGGCCTAATGCTCTTGCCACGAACTCATCTTTGTTTTGATGAGTCTCTGGTTGTCAATTAAATTCGTTCTGTTCTATTTAAATAGTTTAGTATATATAAGTTCTCTGAATTACCTGCATTCTTTACCACAAATCAGAGTTTTAAATTTTCAAGAGTTGTGCCTCGAATATAGAGTTGTGTAATAACTTATATCCATGTGCTGAATGTTTCTCGAAATTTGTACCAAATTTTAAAAACGCAAATAATCCCATTTTTTTTCGCTGTTGTTCACTTCGTCTGGGTTAGCAGACCTGTACTTGCTGTCTAATCTGAAACATAATTTCCGTAGTTCAGTTCTTTACGTATTTTCATCAAAACTTTGTTACTTACATACAACTTTTGAGGAACAGCCAATCGTATGTTGCAAAATCCGATATTTCCTGCTAGCTTTACTCTTGCGAACATTACTCCTCTAGTAAAATATCATACCACATGAATGTGTACTAGTTGGAGAAACTAGGTCGAGAAAAGGCGGGTGCGAGCCAGACACCATTGATAGAACTGTGCCAAGGGGATCAGTGGCTGATAAATCTAATTTTTTGTTCTTTTGTTTTTTGTAATAAATTATAGCTCAAGGTTTCCTGCTCGTATAATTGTGAATTGAATCACGCGCAATTCTGCGTGCAAGCGTCGCAGAGATGCAAGGGAAGGAGAAGAGGAAAGATGTTTGAGGTCTCTTCATTAGGTGATTACCGAGTGCTCTAGGTGCTGTTTCCTATCAGCCTGTAAAGTTCAAATAGTTGGGAAAAATTTGTTATTTCTACTTTTCGCTCACTTGTAAAGTTTGTTTTTAGTTTCAAATTTGTATTCCTCCTAAAATATTTGAGCTAGAGATATTGTGGGACTATTAGTAAATAAATTTCATTTCAGAGCCTATCTTCCGAAAAATAGGGCAAACAAACACAAAATCGAGAAGATAGTGTGTGTTGTGAAAAATTTTTTACATCCTAATTTTTTGAAAATAAAAACGTATCAAATTTCTTTTGGCGCAAGGAATTTGCTTAAATTATACGGTAATCCCTCTTACCTTAAGGAGTAGAAAATCTTTCTTAAACAACCATGTGAAGCACGTTTTTGACTAATATCTCGTTTTTCATTCCTAAAATTGAAAAATATAGAGGAGCAAAAAACTTTTCAGCAAAAATTTTTAACTAATTTCATAGCAGTAGACAAGTAATTGGAAAAATCTTTGCCATCTAAGCCATAAACAACCGCTTAATCGTGTAAGGCTCAACAAACTCTCCATTCTGTGTTCATTGATGAATACTTAAAAAAAAATTCTGACAATTAGTCTTTTCTAGCTCTATTTTCTACTCATCTATTCATGCAGTCTTGTCTTAAGTCCATTCTTCATGCATTTCCTTAACTAAATGTTGTATATTCATTTTTATTGGCTGCTCAAACCCAGGTAAAGGTATACGCGAACTTCTCACCTTTTTACTTGTGCTGGAGAGTTTCTGTGCCCCCATCCACCAGACGATGGCGGGGGGCGGCCTGGAGCCCCACACACTGCACGCCACCTCCGCCACCTGGCCCGCCACCAGCCCGCCGCTGCCCACTCCTCCTGCGCCGCCGCCGCCAGCCGAAATGGTCTCGACTCTCACAGCCACTATGCCCACTGACGGCACAAAATGCTGCATCTCAGAGACAAATCACGCATCCTAAGACAACCTCTCATAGAAAATTATATGGTGTGGTAGTCTTGTTTGTTCGAAATTTGTACGAGCACAGGTATGAAGCCACGCACACAGATAATGTTACTGCATAAAGAAAAACATCTCAGAATACGACAGCAGTGTTGCCTTGTCAGCAAGGAACTGTTTTAGCAGTTGTATTATGAAAGGAATGACAGCGCAGTTATCGAAGAACAAGAAAAGAATTAGAGCCAGCGGCTATAATTCGATCCCTCATTATTCGCTCGGCTCAGCCGGTGATGCTGACATCTCAGTCCTTTATGCCCGTGAAGAGAAAATCATTACGGAATTATTGCTGGAAAAGAGGTCCAGCACCTGCTTGCCGCAAATTTAGCTGTCTAGCAGAACGTCGACCTTCTCTCTGAGCATGCCATTGCGAACCGTGAGAACAACTCTAGCAATGATAGAAAATTTATTTCTGCTTGTTATTTCAAGCTGCAATTGTTCACATGCATACAAGTTACCAACAAAATATACATATGAACAATATCACTTATTTTTCCAGCGAAAAGATGTCAGAAAAATGCGTTAGGTTTTTATAGTTCTTTCCGTACTGGACGGTTAACTGCAGTACCGATATTATATATCTTCGACTATATCTCAAGAAAAAAGATTTTGTTAGAAATAAAAAATTAAATCATCATAATTGTGTTGAATGACACTTCAAGAGGGAAATTGAATTAAAAACTTCCGTATCTCGCTCCGGAGCCCTGCAATTTAAAGAACTTCAAAATAACTGCATAGGCTTAAGTTAGAAGAGGCAGAGTCAACTTTCTGCGACGAAGATTAGCATGAGGGGCTCGAAGAGTTCGCTCCGTCTTATATAAACGGAGTTAGCTGCTTGCGACCTGCTAACAATGCAAAGTTTCTTGCTCACAAACTTTTGAAGGCGGCTGCACACGATATTCATACTCATATAAGAGAGTGGATTATTGTCTGAGAATGTCTATAACTTAAGTAAAACCATATAAAAATGTGTACAAATATCTGCAACTTAGATCCGCTTGAAGGGCATTTACGGTCTTAATTTTGGGTGAAAGCTAATTCTGATTTAGCTTGATTTTTTATTCTACTGCTATGAAATTAACGTTAGAAGAAATTAATCATTTTCCAGTTCACTGAGAAGGTTTGAGTGAATTGCTGAAATTGAAAAAATCTTTCGTCATCAATTTAATAAATATTTGAGACTTTCGTTGTTGTATTCTGATAAATTTGATTGTTCTCACAAATTTTCAAAGTATAAAGGCGTTTGATGTTAAGTGTCTTTATGAAAGTTTAGGAAAGATGCATGTTTCAATATTTATTGTTCCAATAAGAGTCAACACTAGTTGAATTTGTAGCAATGGAAATAGAGTTTATGACTCACAGATCATGGACAGAACCACAGTTTTGGTGGCGGGCTGCGTGTTGTTGTTGTTGCTGGCGGTGCAGGTGAGGCGCCGAGCCAAGTCGTCCCTGGTGAGCATGGGCAACGTCAGCTCGTTGCTCACTGACCAGAAGCCCTCAGCCGGCAGCGACCCGCTGTCTACAGAGAGGCTGTCCTCTCCGCTGCCTCCCGACACTTCAAAAGAGTCGTCTAAGACTTTGTCGCCCTCGTACCACACCACGGAAGGCGGAGGGAAGGCTGTCACCAACGGGAAATGACCAATGATTATGCTTTTTATAATTTCCTACTCTGCGATTTCAGGAGTAGTTGTTTTTAAGGCAGTTATAGTATGGAAGGTAATGAAAACATGCAGAGGCGAATGTTCTCAGGGACTTCTGTTTTTCATTTCGAAACATAAATGGGATGAATACTTTAAAAAATCAACAGTAATTACCGATCAATTAATTACCGATCAGTGATTACCGATCATTTACGCTTGTAAATAAATGCATGCTTCTTTTCATTACTAAAGATTTAAAAGTTTTGGAACTAGTGCGCAAGGTGATAGTCTTTCAATTAAACTATTTTCTAAATCATCTTTCGCTTCTCCACGGTGTGAGTTGAGTGTGAAAAAAAAATTTTCATTTATCACTAATGAAAAGGAACTATGTCATAACATTGTTCTGTCTTGGGAACGTAAAAACGACGATGACCATCTAGCATCAGGAACAAAGAAATTAACAAGAAGAGGCCGTCACTTGCGCGCGCTACTGCCTGAAAAAATTTGTCAGTCGATACTGCTTCATCAGGAGCCTCACTTGTCACTCCAATCATCGATCTCTGATTTGGTGGTCTACATTTGCGTGCGGGATGGACATGGCGACTCGCAGCATGAGGCTGTCATTTACCCCACGCCTCCGCTCTGCCTGCTGTGAGCGTTTTTATGGAGTAAGATTTGCTTAACTTCAATATGCTCAGCGATCGAAGCACTGGGCATTCAGTTATTACTTCGAAAAATTTTCTACTGGCAAATGTTTTGTAAAACCTATTTCTTTTAAATTTGAGAATTTGGTTTGCCGTTCTAAGAACACGTATAGTTTCTGACTGACTTAAGTAATGCAGCATCACAGTCAATACCTGAGATATTTTCTGGAATAATCCAAGAAATAAAATCATTTATAATTATGAATTGAAATATTCTATAGCTCGCAAAATTAGGTCCCAGGAGGGGTTCTACTGGTACTTAGAACGTCCAGTCACAAGTACTTAAGTTAGTGACTAATTAACTAACAGGTAACGCAAAAAGAACGCATGGATTTGGCCGTTTTTTTTGCGCCACCCTGGCCGTCTTAGTTAGGGAAGCACACACTAACTGGTTATCTAATTTTTATGATTTCAAAACTCTGCTCTGTAGGCTTCTCTGTTGCTTACCTTAAATCAAGAATTGCATTGATAAACTCTGGCAGCTAGAAATTTGGTTTACTGCATGAGTGATTGTAAAAGATGGGGTAAAAAGAACGGTCAAATCGATGCGTTCCTTTTGCACCACCCTGCACATTGGGGAACTCATGAAGCGTGAGGAAACTCACCCTGCTATTATTTATTATTTGCTATCATTCTTACAGCATAACCCCCTTGGAAGCGTGGTTAGAAGGGAAGAAACTGACCATCATCGTTAGTGCAGAGGAGGACGGGCCGGTCGCCCACTCTGAAGGGCCCAATGACCCCTTCCTGGGCGGGCAGCCCCGCTGGGTCCTTGCTGCGCTCCGTGTTCGCCTGCCTCCACGTCACGCGCGCACGGCTCGGCGGCACTGCCGAGTGCACAATTTTCCCTTCGTTAATTGCCGCTATTGTTTGTTGCTTGCTGCGTGACTGCCGGTGTTACCACTCACTCTGACTGCACACCTGATGCTGCTGCGATGACACCTCTTACTCGCTCTAGCTTCGATACCGTCGTTATGACCATTCTCATACACTTTAGCCTCCATGTTAGTCAGCTAGTCCCATAAACAAATTTTTTCTTTACTGCTGCCGTACGCGATTCCTGAACTGTAAGTGAAATCCATCTCTCTAACTTCATCTTCTCCTGTCACAATTTTTCTCTTTAGCAGTTTTCAATGATTCATTCTGCTGAAAAAGTGATTTACTCTTCTACAGTAACTCCGTTTTTTACGTTTATGGTATTTGTAAAGTTACATGGTTACAAACATTAATTTCCTTCATTAAAAAATAGCAGCATCGCAATTTCACCGATTGAAAGAAACGTTATTTTACTAATTACGACAGTACGAAGCTGTAAGCCTTGCATATCACAATTCTCAGAAAAAGTTCGATAAAGTTCACCATAAAAGGCTATTGGCAATAGTGGAACCCCGTTGTGTGCAGTGGAAGTAACCTCGATGAACGTGACGCTGGTTCACACGCAAAGGGTGGCGATCCATGAGCAATGCATCGACTGGACACAAATAACATCAGGAGTCTTTGATGCATGGGAGCGTTCAGGCTTGCTTTCTTTATGATATACGCACATCAACAACTGTGATTACGGAATCATCAGTAAAATCAATCGGCTCGCAGATGCCGTGAAACTTCGCCACGGGTCTTCAACGCGTTGACTGCGAAGGGTTAAATTGAAGTTCATTGTTCAACTCAAATCGATGTCAATTCAATTGATCAATTTGAGAAATGGCTAACAATAAATGGATTGCGACTGATTTTAATTTTTACTTGGTACTTATGAAAATTAAGTTAATAACTTAAGCCTTATGAAAATCTCCTTCGTCGCAGTTCAAGTGTTAACTGAACGAGACTAGGTCGCCGTTAAAACAGACCTCAACTCACCTAATGGACCTCACCCTCATACGTGAGCTTCAACACCCGTAAGTGATCCGTAACACATATAAAAAAATAGGCATGGGCACTTTTCATGTACTAAGTTGAACACACATTGAAGCAGTTTAGTAATAAAGGGATCTTGGTGCCGCTGTCTCCACAAACCTCAAGAAAGCCATACAAGTAGAAAAAAGGGCAAGAATTCTCATTTGCATAGAGGAACATTTCTAGTTTGACTACAAGTCAAAGGACAAAATATAATATCACCTCTCTATACGGTCACGTGGATGCAGCCATTGTACTACGGGAATAAACAATATGGATACAAGATCTGGATACCAGTCAAAATATGGATACCAGATTTCGAGCCGAAGGTAACGTGGTCCTTTTTTTTATTGAACTAGAATAGATTACTTTATAGCTGAAGGCCATCTCTTTTTCACTTCACTATTTATCTTTAGCAATTATTAAATTCTTCTTCACGTTTTATCTTGTTTCATAATTCCTTTCTATCCAGTTTCTTTGTGTACGGTGTGGAGACACATAATGTTCATTAATTCCCCGCTCTTAACACCATTCTAAACGGTGTTTTCCTCTTCCTCTCTTGGGAACTCTTTTTGTGGCAAGGGAGGCTTGAACCAACTAATGATCTAATCTATTACCTCTATATAAGGCACTGGCATGAACACATGTGGATTGCCCTGTGCAACTCTGGCCTGCATAATACGACGAAATATCAACAAGGTGGGGAAAATTCACCGCAAGCAACGAAATTGATTACAGAACTTTCTAATCTCAGCTAAAAAAAGCATCTTCAAAGCTTCAAACTCATCGCCTTTGAACAGAAAAGATTCTGAGGTTTATTGAATGAAACCCAGACATAACTTAATGGCTTCAATGTTGTGAGTTTACTGGGACTTTCCGACGTTAACGATAACATCTGTGCAAAAAATAACGCCGAGAAGTTAAAGAGAAAACATTTTGGAACGCTTCAGGCCGTGAACTTTTTTTGACTAAAATTTTCAGAATCTGGAACGAGCTTCAGAGAATATCGTTTCTCCTGGCACGATGAATTCTTCAAAATCGGCTTAGCCAATACAGGAGGAGAAATCTCCGCTAATCTTTGAATGTGAAATCGAATGTTGCCCGAAATTCGAGAGTGATGTGAATTCTTTATTTTCATAAACCTTGGTTGTGTAATAATATCAGTTTCCATACATTTATGGTACGCCTGATAATATCTCGTCCGAAAATTGCGCAAATGTTCCTTGATAGGAAAGAACAGCTATCAGCGATGGTGCGCATGATGCCACACATACGTGTAACGGTTGCTCTCTTCCTTTACTGCGAATGTACTGGTGCATGTGTGAGAATATTGATGACTGTGAATGAAACTTTCCTCATCTTGCACTTCTGCTTAAATCTGTACGTGATCCGTTTCTGATGTCATGCATGTGCTAACCGAAAATGGGTTTCACGACTCGTTTTACTAATCATATTTTGTTATATTTATATAACAATAGCATCATCTCTGGATCCGTACATTTTCTCTTTATTGAGAGTTTAACTATTATGCAATTTGAGATTTTTCAAGTTTCCTCGTATCCTTTAACTTTTTCAGATAGTAAAGAGAGTAAAGATCAAGCTGAAGAAAGGATTTACGTTCCTTAGGATACCGATGTCAGTCTCCTGCTTGAGTGTGGTACTCATTCAGGCCAACGACGTGATTTACTTATTCACTTTGATTACTTATCCGTAACTCCTTGCTACGAGTCCTTTTCCTCATCTGGTTCATGAATAACGCAAGATCAATGTTCTTGTAACCTTACAATAAAATCCCCATCGACCCAATTTCAGTTTTTACTTTGAGTCTCTCATCTTTTTCATGGTTAAAATATTCCTCACTCCCACGTCACCTTGGGTCACTTCTCCGCCTTAGTGACTTCGTTGGACTTTTCATTCCAGACTAGTTCAAGATTATCAAGATCCTCTGCAGGAAGCAAGCAATAAATAGTCTAGATAAAGTATAAGCAACAAATTACGGCATTTATCGTAGGAACGAGCGTAAGCAAAAGAAATTGTTTCACAAAACATACCTGTTTAGTGAACGTACGTGTTAATTCAGTTATTGTAACCGTGAGCTAACGGATAGAAAGAAATCAAGAAGAGTCATCATCAAGAAGAGCCATTATTGTTAGAGTCGTGATGTCTGGTTAGCTAAAGACAGTCGAATGAGTGCTGCAGCTCAACCCTGTGAATAACGTCAGCGCGAGGCCATAAGTCCAGGAATTTAGTGCTTGCCAACTGCCTCAACGACGCAAGAGAACACAGGCAGAGGAGACCACGTTCCCTGTCCCGAAAATATTTTCTGCGATACGGCAGAACTCATGGGCGGTATGGAGTGCTAGCTAACTTGTGTTGTTTATTAGGGCAGAAGTACCGCGAAAGAGCGTTCTCTCCTCGTTTGTTTGAGCAACGACTGTCAATAATACTCGATTGATCACCCGGGCACGCGATGTTCTACTCCAAGCCTTGTGGCCTGCGTGTGTGAGGGCTGTTCTTGCTCTCAATGGAGTCTGCGTTTTTACTGTACTCGCTCTAAATATTGAACTATTGTTCATTGTAATTGAATTTTTACCATTTGGTGGTATTCTCATTTGAGGGCCGGAGGTAATGGTGTTGACAGAGAACGTTTGAATTTTACTCCCGCGCAAATATATTTGGCGCAGTAATTATCCACCAAACAAAATTATCCACCCTGACGTTTCATTCAGTGGAATATAGAATAATAGTGACTGATATCCCGCATCTCGTGATGTCGTGCTGAATATGCCTCAGCCTCGTAATTGTGAAACGTTTGATTTCGCATGGTATAGCTAGGTATCAAATGCTTCCTTAGCGATAAGCTCGTATTACATTTCGACGCAACTGGACATGATTTTTATACCGCGTTTGTAAATTTACTCTCTTTAATCTTTACTAGGTCTTAGAGTGCTGTAACTCAGTTGCTCTGCCGTGATTTTCTCTTCTTACAGAAGCTGTGTTATCTTTTATTGTCTGATGATATTATGCTAGAATCATTCTTGTTAAGAAACATATACACGATAACGAAGCATTGTTGAGATCTTGCAACTCTTGCAACAATTATTTTCCACTTACTGTTCATACGACAAGTCTCATATGAGCGCCAGAGGCCTAATTTATCAGGACAAATTGTTTAGCTCCAAGGAAGACTTAATTCCCAGTTAAAAAAATNGCTTGTTTACGTCCGAATTAGACTAGCGGATAGCCGTCGAACGGCAAATTGTGGTCGAGAGCGGCCGATTGTGACCCTCCGCGGCCATGTTTCACTATGTTCTGCTACTTGTCGACCTAAACACGGCATGAATTTTTAACTGGGTTGATGCCTTTACAACCCTGCAAATGGGTTCAGTATATGGTTCTTTTCGTGAATTGGATGTACTGAGAGCATCTATACCACTCAAAGTACCCATTAAATACAAGAGCATTCTGAAGTTTGTCCTCTGCCGGTGTATCCATCGTGCTTCCCGTCAACGAAGGCTAGATAACTTTCACTAATGCTTAATTTACGTGCGCCTTGCTCATACACCTCTAATCATGAAAAATCACGCTGTGTTCTGCTTGCTTTCTTACAGGTGGTCACTGTGTATCAATGAAGCCGTTTTGTTATAAACTAGTTGTTATTTTGTTATTAACGAGTTTTGTTATTAACAACGCTAAAGTAACTAGTGCATGTGCAGTACAATTCATGTTTAATCAGGGAGGTCAGTTGAAATACTGTGTGCTACTCGTGCTCTGTGGACTCATGTGCAGTTTAGTATTCGTACTTCACTGGCCCCTGTACATGACAGTACACAAAAGTATAGTACAGTATAAAATTCGCATTAAGCGAGACAGTATGCACCATGCTTGCACTCCGCGAGTAGACACGTGTGCAGCGCTGAACTTGGACGCCACGCCGCGATAACATTCCTTCCACACGACTTTGGGCAGAGGCCATCTTCGTGCTTCATATCAAATTATCCTCTACTCACACGTCATCTCGGGTGACTTCTCCGTAGGGACAGGCATGCCATAGAAGCTACAGTTCTCACCAACGACGGTGAGGTTCACCCTGGAGTTGCGCGTTGGAGACATGAGGAAGTCCACCCTGCAGCGGTACACGCCGCTGTCGCTGCTCCGCACCCGCTCCACAACTGCAACACAACACCGTTCTTTGGTTACCCTCGCACTCGACACATTCAACACCAAATAAGACACGTATCTTTCGTGATGTAATGGCGCGCTTGTCAATAACATGTCAACTGCATTATCGATAAATGAATTTAGGTGTTTCTCACTGCTACGTTTCAAGAACGAAGTATCTGAAAACTGACGCAACAAATTTTGAATTCGTCTTTGCTCACTTACAGTGGACCATCAGCAAAATTGATGGCGGAGCATGAAAATCAACAGAGTCAGAGCTATCAACTTGCTAAACATACTCTAGCAGGAAAACTGTAGAGTCTGGTAAAGTTAGGGAACTTCGTGAATTATAGATGCCAGGATCCCTCCCCCGTGCTCAGCAAGCTTTCTAATGAAACTAATTACAACAGAGAGGAGAATTCTCAAATGTTCTCGCAAGTTCTCCTTCATAGTTCACAAGTCAGCTCGAGAGTCCGCAGTGCGCGCTCGATTCGCACTTAACCAGCACACCAGCTACTAATTTTGCCTCCATCTCATCACTAGGAAATGTACGAAATGATGAAGAAACCCACGACGGATGGACGTCACGCATGATCTGCAATGCTCACAAGGAAAAAAAGTAAGGAAATGAGATGCCTGTGCGTACAGCTAAGTGTGAAACCATTTGCATTTTTGTGCACGGATCATCCAAATTTTCCCTAATGTACTTTTCGTACTTACTAGGCAGCTTCTTATGCTGTTACAAAATTTATCGCAGAGCTTCGGACAATTTTTTTGACGTTCTAACGATCAGTTCAACTGTTAATAGCCCTAAAATAATTTAAATTCTTGGAAGTGAATGACTGCTGTTTTATATAGAGCAGAGCTAATTCACCAATTTTTTTTTCAAAGTTGGCTTTGAGATATGAAACTGTTGCTAAAGTTGAACGTTCGTATATAAAAGCTAACTTGATGATACCACTTCGATCAAGCGGTCCTTTTACTGGCTAATAGCAGGGTTTTCAAATATTTTACTTCATCGTATCAGCACCTCTGTAAGTAAAAGTTGCTTTGTCGGCCTTACAACTTTAAGTGCTTCTTTATCTCCTTCAAAATTTTTCAAATTTGAGCAATTTTCTTGGAGCTCTCAGTATCCAAGCTCACAGCAGGTGGTAATTTTCATGGGTTGCCACTTGTTGTGTTCTAGAAATCTGTTTGAAAAAATTTCAAACCTGAGAATTTGTAACCAAAAACCAGTTATCAAAGTAACTAAGCTAACCGAGGAACTTTTGACTTCATGCGCACCTCAACATCACTGCAGAGTGACCTAAAATCTTGTACCAGCTGAGGTTCAGCGAACTCCAAGCTCACCTGGACTGAACGAGCGACGGCATCGCCTGTAATCACATGGAGCAGGTGCAATGTGTATTGGAACGTGCGCTGTCTTGGGATCCAGTTTATTACTTCAGTAATCAAGGCTTGGTGTAGAGTCAGTGGCCCAAGAAATCATTGCTTTTCTGAGCAGGAAATTAATCTAAGATGAAATGGCGCCAAGCCGGTGGAAAGAAGGCACGCAATCTCAAGTGGCAGAACTCATCAAGCGTGCTATATTAGCGGCGGCAGCTCATCTGCGCCTGGAAACTCGAGCTGACGTAGACAAGGAGGACGAATGAATTTTATCAACATTTGTAATCTGGTCACTCATTTCGCACTAATTACCTTCTAATTGAACGTGACACGCTCTTGACTCATTTTCATTTGATCTACTGGATTTTTCCTTATGGTGTTATCAAGTTTTCGGCTATTTGTTACCCTTGGCAGTCTTCCTTCTCAATGAAGAACATTGAATATTATTTGAATTAATCTTGCCTTTCTTAAACCGAATTAGCCATCGTTCAAGAAATTTAAAGCTTCGTTTCTTTGCTGAGATATATTGTGTGTTATTTGTGTGAATGATGAATAGACTGAAAATATTGGTACTGAATTCGAACAGCACTGAACGTCAGCTCGCTGGTACTGAATTCGAACATTCGAACAAATATTGGTACTGGATTCGAGTGTAAACAGCAGCTTAGCAATGATTTCTTTTTGTTGGGAATGACCCTTTGTAGTATACAAGATCATTCCTGAGCTGTTAAGTACGCCTCACGGTGCAACGCGCACCGAGTTCTCAGCAAATTCTTCTCTTAACAATAAAGAAGCCAAAGCTGTTCATGACACAGGAAAGCTCAATTATAATTTTACATGTTTCTGGCAGTTATAAGCGCAGTTGGAATTGGTGTTTATGTTCATCATGTGTGAGAGTTTGATGCTGTTAGATATACTTGAAATTTTTCTGTTATTTTGAGTGATTTACTTTCCTCACAGGGCTAAGGATAAGAATTTGCTCTGGCTTACAATGCGTGGATCATAGCGCATATCGTATTTGAGAATGAAGCATCACTGTTCTAACCACTTTGTGCAAATCGGTGTAAAGGTCAACTCCGAACAATGTGAGGACCCTGAATACGTACTCCGTGCATCAATGCAACTCGACGCTTATGCACGCCACGACAGCCACATTAGTAATTTTCACGAAAAAGTTTATTGGTAGAGCCAACACCGATCAATCACTGAGCTGAATTTTCATGGAAATTATTGCCCAAGTAGTGCAGCAGAAGACTGTAACGCATTTCCAAATTTTATTTTGTATCAATTTTATATTATTTTATCATTTTATGAGTAATTACAACAAACATGGAATCCACTCGCGGGTCTCGTCAGTCAGTAAAGATTAGTGTATTTACTGAAACTGTAATAGCGATCTGTCAGAATACTGGGAATACTGCTTGGGGTCGTACAATTTTGAAATCAATAAAATTATAAAAAAGTCTACATATTCAAATTATTTTCATTGTTCATTGACGACTAGATTATCAAATTGTCTGAACACACGGGGCTCGCATGAAACACGCAATAGGGACAAGGAGATCACGTATCTCGGGGCCTGCTGCTTTGCAACAGGCACTTACATATTCTTCATTGAGAAAACATTCCTTAATTGTGCGAGCAAATATTTGCTCAGATAAGTTTTCTTAATGCTAGCCAGTATGTCAAATGGTAATTCCATTCTTCTGATAACTTATTGGGTAGCATTGCTGTGATATTTAATTCTAACTCTTCATCAGACTTCTTGTTCTTTACAAAGTATTAGTCGAAGTTTCGTAATGAAGTGAAATACATATACTTGCATGTCGCACTGTGCATAAGCTGTCTCTGTATTTTTTGTCAAAAATACCGGTAGTGAGACGAGCATCTCCCTTCAAGCGGATTTTTTGTCGAACAAGCGGATTTTTTAGACCGAGAAGGCCAGAATTTGCTTACGCTCCTAGTTTGACTTTTGATGTTGTGATCGAATTAAATAATACCATCAAAATAAAATGTAAAAAGCATGCACTCCAACCGTACACATCTCATTCAATCTATAACAAAAAAACAACGTAAGTTCGAAAAATGTATGATTGCAGCATTTATTCATGCCAATAGCAAGACAGCAATTAACTTTCGTCGCAATATAGTGCACAGCAAAACTTGTCTTCTGGTCGAACGTAATTGATGTACTTTTGACGATTCATATTCTGTTCAGAAATCGAACTTGACGTGTGGAAGTCTGGGTTATATTTATCATGAGTTAGTTACGTATTTGATTTCATTGTGGAATTGACAAATTTCAGGCTTCAATCATTGGTTTCACTTCCTTGATGCTGAGCACTTATGATATTTATCAGTGTCCATAGGAGCTGAGCTTTGCTGTTTAGCTCTCAAGTAGCTCAAAAGAGTTGGAAACTTCTTGATTTATATACGTGAGGCCAAAAGTTTTACTGGCGATCAAACGTTTCCAACTAAATCAGAAAGAACTGCTTGTTTCAGAATCCTGTCACATCTGGACGGAAACACAGATTAGAAAACGCCCCCTAAAGATGGTAGAGGATACTGTCCACGGCTGACGCCTCACTGAGTAGGCTGCATCCAAAAACAGGCATGACCGTACTATCGCCACAGATCAGTGTTTTCATAATGTTTAGTCATAAATCGGTGTCAAAAATCGTGAATTAGTCTTGTTTCCACCATTGAACAGCCACCATTCGTCTCTGACCGACATGATCAGGGCGCAAATAATTCTCAAATGTGTTTATGAAAATATCTCATTAAGGTATGGCCATATTGAACAAGAACCTTCAATATCAGCGTTCACATCATCTCTTTTTTGAAAATTAAAATTACCTTGCTCACAGCAGTTCATGATCATGAATCATGCTAGAAATAGACAGGTATAAGTGCTAACATAGTGATTACCTGGTCCGTCATTTACAATGCGGAAGTGAGCGTCGTTTTCAACAACAAATAAACAATACGGAACTGATACCTTTCCTCTTATAGATTGTTGGCAGTTGGTTGAGACTCAGAGATGAACACATTACCGTCTCGGGTTTGCGGGAGAAAGCAAAATATACTGAATTGAACATTGAAGAAACAACAGTAAAATATTATGTTGAGATCAAATGTTCATTCCTTAGATCTTAAAGGAGATGAGTTGGTTTTAAAAGTTAAAAAAATTGTTTCTCATTTGATTACAGTGAATTCCAGTGTTTCTATATTTTGTTGGAGTATTTATTAGAAATGTTGCTCACTTTTGTTCGCTGTTCCCTTCAGTGCAAACCTTCACTAATATTAGCTACAATTCAACCTATTGAAATATCCCGTTCCTTTTTATTTAGCAAATATTTACGAGATCAAACTTTCCTTTGTAGTTAGACAATACAGTCGATAAGTGCAATAATTTTCTCTGAACTTTAGATCAAAATGAGCCTTGATACTCAATGGCTCATCAAAGAAGGTTCAATTTCCAAGTAGGCTAACAATGCTGATCGATTTCCTATCGCAGTTCTCCAATTACGTCATTTTAGGGCTGAGAGCTAAACTTTAAAATGAATGAGGGAGTCAAATTAAATTGGGCCGTAAAAAGTGATCTAAAATTTGCAGGTAAACGCCATTGGTAAATTGATTGCACACAGGGTATATGTAGCTTATGTCGAAGCAGAAAACACATTCTGTTTTTTCCACACAAATTTTTAAGCTAGAGTCGCAATGCTACATTCCAGTAATAATGTTTATAAATATACTATGAAATTGAAGGTACGGGAAAGGTTTGGTGGACAACCACACCTAGAGTGCTCCATAAAGTTTACAAATTTCATGAAACTACGAAGTGTCTCACGACGAACACACTGCAGAGAGCTAGGCCTCACTTCAGAGCTCGTTCAAGGAAGGTTGGATGCCAATGCTCTGAAACTTGTGGCAAGACTTCTTTTCCATCAAGGCATTTCTGTTCGTAAATTTTCGCCTATTTAGTAATAATTCTGATCGTTTTCTTATGTTAACATGAAAATGTTTACTAACTTCAGGCTGTTTCCTCTAAACTTGGTAGAATTTCTCCAACAAATAATTTCAGTCCACTGTTTCCCTAATTATGCAAGTGAACCCAAGCTTCAGAAAGTAAAATCATTAGATAGCGACATTGTGTTTTTCTCTACCCAATTTAACTGCTAATTATTCTTGAAGTAAAATTCGTTGCACACACGTATTTTATTTAATTAACTACTGCCCTGAATCCTTTCCCTCACGATCGAGAAGTAAAGTACAATATATTGTAAGAATCGACCATGCAATTGTTCTTAAAGTTCATCACCATTCAACTTGATGAAAGGAAAGTTAGTTGAGCCCATGGGCAAAAAGAGCTACAAAAAGAGCTTCTCTCACCGAGAGCGGCGGGCTGCGCGTCCGTCCTGAAGGATGTCCGCTGCGCCAGCGTCGAGTTGGTGTCGGGCTTCGTCTGCTTCGGCCTGCCCTCCATCAGCTCGCGGTAGTCGTAACTGCAACACCGTCATTGTAACGCGTCACTTTTCCCTCACTATTATTTCTGAAATACGAGTACTTGAGTACAGGCTGTTGGATTCTTTCTTTTTTCATGTCAGCCATTGGTGTTATGAGCCAAAATGTCATCACAAAAATTGTTTCGTAAAATCTTGTTGCGGAAATATTCTGAGCACATGTACTATAGTTACTCGTAACATGCAAGAGTGTGGTGTTGTTGATGTTTGAATAAATTGCATGCGAATGTCCATCATTTTAAATTCATCACCAAAGTCAGTCGTAGCACGATATATTACCACATGAAAGTGTAACGTAAAATAATTTGTTCGATATTGAACACAAGTTAAGTGCGCTGTGTGTTTTTAGCACGTGTAAGCTTATGAAATTGAATAGCGCCAGTGATGTCCTCAAAAGCTGCAGAATGAGCACACAAGCACATCACGCGATGTAAATGAATCTGTTCGCTTGCTCTGGCTTCATTAATTTCTTCAAGTTAACCGCAACGTGTCTAATTTTATCTGTTGCATCTTTTCTGTTTTTCACGCGATTGTAATAACGGTAGTTTTAAAACAAATGATTTTTTGAATTAATGACATCTAATTTTGAGTTCTCGCATTGAAATTATTTCTAAAAAACATGGCTATTCGCAATAAAAAGCTTGAATTATGTACACTAGGACTGGTCGGTTCATTCCCCAAATTTTCTAGTTTCCAGAACCTTCGCCGTGTTTTGTTAGTGAACACGCTGCACTGTATTTTTGGTGGGATTTGATGATTTCGAGCTACTAGAAAGCCTACGCAAACGCTTTCTACATCCCGACTTTACAATCTGTGATCGAAACCCTTTTATTGCAGAAGCCAATTAGAAGTCACTTCCTCATTCATTTCTGATAGAAATAACTTAATTTTTTCGTCCTCGTGCTTTTACATAGCCCATGGCCAAAAATTTTCATTTATCAAATCATTAGAGTGTGAGCTTTAATTTCTTTGTTTCTGTGATCCGTATGCTGATAGTGGTAATAATCTACGTTGATAGTAGCACATATGTCCGGAAATGCTGCTCATGTTTTGACTTATGTAAAGAAAATTTATTGCGTATAATCGCTTGACGATAGATGTACAAATACGTTGCGATGTAAATCGTGTTTTCTCATCTGTTTTTCCATCAAATTAAAATTCCCATCGAAAACAGCTGGAAAAATGATCCGGTGTAAAATTAAAAAATTAATTAGAAAGGAATGCACAATATCCCATTTTATCTCATTCAATATTGGAAGAGATCAATCACATTTCAAAAGGAGCGAGTGTGCTAGCCACACAATCAAAATTTTTATGCGACACTTTTATTTTCTCACGTATATTTGGAGGCAATTTTCCCATTGTTTTGAGAATTTATTAGGGAGTGAACAAGAGAGCTTCAGACGCTAGTAAGAGTGAAGCTTTATAGAAAGGTTTTGTTCAACTGAACGTGGGCGGGGACTGGTCCAAAAAACGAAACAGAGTCTTAACTTAGCAAGAAACTGGAGATGGTGCAAGTTAAAGAGCCTCCTTCCTTTTCATGGGCCGAAAAAATTCATGAAGTTGTAGTCTGCAAGATCAAGCTCAGTAAAAAGTGAGCCTTTTTCCAAAAAGTTGCCGTGTTTTGCCATCTCTTCTTGCTGTTTTACGACGCCGGAAACGCGTCATGCTCGCTTTGTTTATCGGGTCGTGTCTGTGAGTCTCAGCGTTAAGGATTCTCTGATCATCTTTATTTAGAGCCATGAGTCGTGTGCTATTGGTAGTGTGAAATGCTTCATTCTCTTGAATGAAGCTACTTGTAGTAGTTGGCCGGAAATACTTCGTGTTTGAAATATTGATGAGCCTTTTAGTTTTTATATGCTTCTCCCTAGATGAGAACTAGTAATGTCACGTGGGTGTCAAACCCTCTGAATGCAAAACGTTCATTGGTCAAGAGCTCATAAGTTCGAAGGCAGAAACGGGTGGTATGCGTAAGGAATTGGAGTATAAAACATGTTCATAATACTTTTATGAAATGATTTACTTTATATTAGTTGAAAGGACTTATTTTCTGATATTTAACCTAAAGTTAAATAGTGTCTCTTACATTTAATTGTCTGACTTTTCTTGCAATGTTTCTGAAAGCCTTTAGTAGAGTAATTATAGAGTAAATATTTTTGAAGATGTTTTATGAACACGTGTAGCATTTGTTGAATAGCGTTGAACTAAATATATGGTCGACACAGAATAAAAATGCAGCAGATAGTTTTGAATTAAGTTTTTTTCACTTTGTGTTCCGTTTTTCCTGGGACACGGTATTTAAGAATTAATCAAATACATCTGAAGTTTAGGTTTCAGGAAATTTATTGGTTTCATGAATTGTGAATATTTTACCGGTTAACGCGGCCGACTCCGCAAAAGTAACTGCTTTACTTAAGAGGGGTAAGGAAAATTTTATTTACCTAACAGTCCACAAATTTACGGCTGTTTCGTAATTTTCGATATTCATGAAGTTTAGGTTGAAATCTTTAAGGGTTGCTAATATCGTCGAAGTGATATCTGTTTAGAGACTGGGATAAGTTCGTTTGTGAAGGCCAAAAGGTTTCCAAAAGGAGGTCTGTAGATTCCTCCAGTGAGGAAACATTTATTCGTATATTCCGCAGCTTATTTTGCCCTTTTTAGGGTAGAGTGACTTGCTGTACCAGTATAGAAGAGTTACGTCTTTTTCCTTCGCTGCTGAAGAACCAATTAAGAGCACACCAACATTGTTTCCATGGAAATTGGCGCTCTCACGGGGAACTTGGGAGGTCTTAAATGAAAGTTTAGGTAGAGGCATTGCTTATGGTCAAATAAAATGAATTTTTATTTTATTAGGGGCCATCTTTTTTTGCTACGGTGATAGTTCGTTTGGTAGTCAGCACCCCTTACTTTGTTCTTCAACTTTTATGGCGTTCATCTAATTCTTTCTTAATTTGCTCTATCTATGAGCAGGGATCTTCTGTGGAAACACGCCTTGTGCATAGATTCCCTGTCTCCTTAACTCCATGCTAAATAACGTCTTTCTCCTTCCTCTCCATGGAACACCTTTGATGTGATTAGGAAACCTTTAGATTACTCACCCAATCTAGTTACTGTTGCAGAATTGTTGAAATTTTGGAATGTCAGATATTGGCTGTTCTCAAAGTTTCCTAACACGGGCCCGCGATGAGTTGAGCTGAAGTTCAATATTCAGCTCAAATTTAGAGCCAATTGTAGCAAGTAATTTTGAAAGTAGCAAACTGGATCGTACCTTCATTTAGCCTGTGCTAAATTTTTGTGAACGTTGAGTTTGTGATTGTCCGAAGCATTATGAAAATTCCCTCCGAGTACACCAGCAGCTCACGTCGCAACCAACTGGTTGAGTCAGGATAGAGTGAGTTAAAGTGGTTTACGTCAGGGCAATATATGGGAATGTTTCATTTTAGTCAAACATCGTCCTAGTTAATACTAAGTCGACGCATAGGTAGTGGTAATAATAACAATGCTAATAGTGGTTGAGATGAAAAAGAGTTGATGGACAAAATACCAACAAAGTTTGACAGAACAGTAAAATTAGGACACTGATCTTCGAGCTTGTTCGCGTGACTGTTTAGTGTTGGCTTCTTCTCTTTTGGGATGCTAGAAAAGGCTTATCCTCGCGAGCGTGAGCCACAGGCCTGGTTTCAGAATTTGAAATCAATATAATCTGGATGTAGTCTTGCCAGTTGTAGACACTCGTGGTGAGAGTTTTTTAGTATTTTTGGAATAATTTCGCTGCTCAGATTTCTGCCATACAGAGAAGCAAAAAGGATCCCGTCCTATTCCCATAGATGATTTTCGTTCAGTGAGTTGTTTCCTTCTGTTTACGAGAAAAAATTCGCCTTGGCAGTAGTTCAAGTCTTCATTTATTGCTCTCATCCATCGAGTGTCTTGTTGTCGATTAGCTGACGGTTTTTGGTTTGAGTCTTCTCAGATATATTTTCAGCTGTCAATCGCAGATTTTGAGACGCGAAGTTTGAAGGATTTTCAAGGCCCATGAAATAAGATGTCACAGTTTTCGCCTGTACGCTTCTGCTGTAGAAGATAATGCGGTGAAGTGGTCTTGGATAGTAAAATGAATACTGAAATGAAAATGAAAGATGAAATGCAGTAATCATGTACATTCGTTCACTGAGAATACGCATTTAGGTGTTCTTATAAAAACTGTCATAAGCACTTAAGCGCAAGAACATGTCAAGAGATGTTAATAAGTTTTTCATGTGGAGAATTGAGTCCATTTCAACAGTAGATATTTTATTAATTGTTTGTATTTCCTTTACCGTAAAGAGATCACGTGCAGAGTTCAGCCTGTCAGCAGAGTTCTACTTAACGGAGGATTTGTTTGTTTTAGAGGCTGTGGTGAGCATTTGTTTGGCGATATTTGATTGCACTCCTTTTTTTGTGGATATGGGCTGCTCAGCACTTCTACAAATGTTTTTTTTTGTCAAGGTAGATATTGCTATTTTTCGAAGTGTACATTAATTTATTTTAAATTATTATTTCTACCCTTTCTTTTTTTCTTGTTTTGACTCTGTATGATTTTTACTTTTTAGCAATTAGGTTACGCGAATTAGGCTAAACATTATTGTACACCTTAGAATAGGGTGGGAGGATGCTTTAGAAGTCCCTGAACTCATTCGGACCCACAGGTAGCTACACTCAAATTTTACCATTTAACTAGACTTGATAAACAATCTACTTATTTATCGCTCGTGGTAAATAATTTTTTTAAATTGATTGATTATTCTCGTAGTTTATTAAGATTTCCATATAAAGATAAATATATTTTTTTCTCCTCTTCAAATTTACTTTTAGAAACAATTTTTAAGTCATTTAACATATCAGCGATGTTTTCCGGCTCAATTGCCAGTTCTATTGGTGTTCATGTGTCCTACTCTTTAATGCATGAAGGGAGCATTTTAACATTGCACCACATACATCGTGCAAAGTCTCTTGACACCAGTGCTTGCCTTCTACACTTTCGTGTTGAATAGTGTCTCTGCTCATTCTCTTTTCCAGCAAAAACACCACGCATCATTGGTTGTACCAAACTCACTGCTCCTTGAAAACGTTTGTATCACTGTATGATTTTTGAATTTTAACCTTCATTTCATTCAGTGGAAGGAATGACCAAAATTATTTCAAAAATATCACAAGCACAAACTTTGCTTCCGCAAAAAATATAGTTTTGCAAACAAATTTGATTCTGCAGTTTTTGTTCACATTTCCATTGGTCTCATGGAGACCGTCCATTTACAGAAGTGTTACGGTGATGCGCACGCAGGTGTGGTACACGCAACAGCCAGACGACGACTGGCTCTTGAAACAAAATGAGTGATTTTAAAACCAATTTAAGGGCCTATCCATTTCTCTGTTTTACGTTTTTTTTTCAAATTGAGCTTAACGATCGAATTTAAAAAATAAATTATAAAATTTATTTTCATAAAAGAATACTTCTGAGGAAACAAATTTTTGTAAAAACAGTTCGGTTATAGCTTTTACAGGCAGTCTTGTCGTCACTTTGTGCCGTCATAAGTAATTATCAGCAGGCTTTGATCAAAGTTGGTAAATTTCTCAACGCGTTTGGTCGAGTGAGACTGCTGTAGTTTAATGAGCTCTCGATCGTTACTCTGGAGAACAAAATTTATTTTGAGTCACGATGCTGTTGAAGTGAAAATAAACACTTGGCCCCCCGAGAGCTTTGAATCCTGGGAGAGTGAAGAATTTTACAGTCGTGTGTGTGGGTGTGTGCGTTGGTTGAGCGCTGTTTTTTTCAGCAAATATGGAATAGTGAGCAAGAAAGCAACAAAGATGCATTTCAAATTGCTTGCATCCATCTCTTGGAGTGATTGCGCGCAGATTAATTCATTTCAACTCTGTTTTTTTAAGGCCAACGAGACTCTTCAGCTGGCTAGGATTTAGGTCGGCAAAATATCGGACACAGTCTCAGAATGAACTGAAGTGTCGAATTTCTGAAATTTTTCCAATCTCCTTTGCAAGGGCTGCTTTTTCAGTTTCAAAAGTATTGAAAGAATTTTTGTGAATAGAATGAGACGGAAAAGGATTAATTTAAGATAGTAAGGCTATACAAATTCTACATTAATGATCTTCACACGTCGTCGTCTCATCGTAAAATTAAAAATCAAGTTAAATAAATCCTGAAATAGAAACATTTGAATTGTCTAATTCACATTTAGTTTGGCTAGAGCATCTTTAGCCTAACATCATATTGCATTATTACATTAGAGTTTGTTTCTCTTGTATTATAGTTTTGATGAATGTACTCTTACACACTGTAATTCATAATTTTCATAAACTGATGAGATCCGTAGCCCTGACTTTTTACAGTTCCAGTTCATTTTAAGAGAAATAACGCAATCCAAAAATGCTGTTCACCTATAATTCAATTGTTATGTAGTAAACATAAAATTGGAAGCGAAGACATAAGTCCCTTGCCATGATTAAAAACGACTTTTTCAGTAATTTAGTCATCATAATAAAGTATTTCCTAACTTTCAGGGTTCAATTACTATGACAGATTGAAACCGTGTCCTAAGTAAAGTCAATTTAATCAAAACTACATGATCGATCAGCCTCGTAACTTCTCCTGGAGAACATCAGGCGTTACAATCAGCGACTTGTTCCACAACGTCATATTTTATTCCGGACGATTCTTGCTTGATTGCTTCAGAGTGAACAAAACCTGGACGTCTTGAGCTTTGGAAATTGTAATGCTCTCATGCACTCGGTATAGCGATCACTGCTGGTGTGAGGGGCTGCTCATTCTGTTTACCATAACCGTAAACTTTCATTCTGTCGTAACTCTAGCAGAGTGAAAACTGAATCGAATTATGATATTAAGTTAAAAAACTAGTGAAAAAGTGCATATTTGATCCTTTTTGAAGTGTTAATTTTTTGAGTAGAATTTGATCAATTCATTTCAATCATCCTCCGACTCACAAAGTTCGGGAACTTCTGAAAGGTGCTAATGATATTGTATACTCTTAATGAAATTCGAACGTGCGACCTGTGAACTACTGGATTTATCATTCTGCTATCAATTTCTGAAAAACGCCAAGGTTAAAAGTGAACTTAAAGCGTATGCAAATTTCTGGGTGGGAAGTCCCTGTAATTTTATTTCTTTTTTTTATTAAGGGGAAATGTTTACGAAATTAATAAGTACGTCCCGTGTGCTGATAGATGGAGAGGAATTATGGGAATGAATCGATCTCCTTTGTTCACGTATTTCAGAATGTTGTACTAAGTGTGACGCTTACAAAACATTTCCTAGCTGTTCGATGTAGCTGATTTTTAATGAGTGAGTAGACGTACTTTTTTGCGTTCGGGTTTGAAAATTCAATTCCTTATAATACGGTTTTATATATGAAAATTTAAAATCCTGTAAAACAAGCTGAAATATAGGAGCATTCACTGTTGTATTGAGTTAAATATCATTTGAACATGA
Organism: Platorchestia sp. MABIK; assembly: GCA_014220935.1. Taxonomy (NCBI): domain Eukaryota; kingdom Metazoa; phylum Arthropoda; class Malacostraca; order Amphipoda; family Talitridae; genus Platorchestia; species Platorchestia sp. MABIK. The sequence continues at coordinate 219,060 of JACJUY010000156.1, forward strand.
ACAACTCTAATATTGTGTACATTTCCCTCGTGAAGTGTCCTTTGTATTACATCATTCCTAAGTTCAAAAGCCATTGTGTGTTTATTTGCTATTCAATGCAGTTTGATCGAAGCGTTGAACGAGAGCACAATTTTGTGCTGTTCACAAATAAGGCGGCTAGTGAGCCCCAACAGCTGGACGCTGCGACCTCCCTCCGCCACTGAAGCTCTCGCTTGTTCTGAATGGACGCGTCCTGTGATCTGACGTCCTCAGTTAGTCCTTAATTTAACCTGCTCCGACGCTGGCAGCTAAGATCTCTTCAATCTTGAATCTCGTATTCAGTCAAATGATATCCACGAGGCTGTTCGTGGATATCTTCTATTCTCACTTTTCTTCTCTAAGGCAAAAGTTATGCTCTGATTTTAGTTCTAATTATCATAACAGTGCTAATAACTCAGTTCACGCAAAGATCTCAATTTTATGTTCCTTCTAAGAGCAGTGAATGTAAATCTTGAGCCTGCATTGGTGTTTGAACCGAAAAACACGAATTGAAAATTTTCGCTCACGGGGAATTTTCCCTATCCTGCTAGATTAAACCATTTCCTCGAATGAGAGTCTTTTCGAATTTCAATGAACTGCTTGGCAAATCTCGTCGTGTCGATGAACCTTCGCTAATGTACTCCAAAAGTGCAACTGCAGTTATAATCTGCCTGCGCGACGCGGCCGGAATTCTTTATATGGACGCTAATGGCACCTAGGCTTCTTATCTGACAATTGAACGTCCATCGACGCCTGAAGGACCCCATTTAACGGTCTCTATCGTGATGAAAGGCGGCAGGCTTTCAGCAGCACGCTTCATCGCCTCCAAACTGCGTGCTGGGTGTCAGCAGATCCATTGAAGTCCTCTGCCAGACATTCTGCGCTCGTCATTTCCGTCAAAAATGAAAGGATAGTGCATCTCATCTACGAATAAATTACTGGCCTATTTGATCTCAGTAAGACAACACATTGACATAAATTTAAATGCAAATTATCTTTAGTGCTCCTTGCCAATTTTACTGTAAGTCAGAAGTCGACATTTGTAGGTACCTGTAGAATCGCGCAGTCATGTCCTAAACTACTCAATATTTTAAACTTTTTAAGCATCTGACCGTTTGCAACATCTAAACTTCTTTATAACTTTAAGACAGTGGAGCTGTTTGAAAAACTCAAAAGAGCTTGTTTTCCGTTGAAAAAACTGGGAAAATGGTTTTTTTCCAGATCAAATTTTAATATCTACCTGTCATAACGTTTCCGTAGGGTTTCAGAATGACTTCATAACAATTCTCTGATTTGCCATACGCTCACAATATCCTCCACTATTTACCAATGACCCAAGCAAAGTTCCTATGGTACAGCTAACAACGATATCCGTTTCAAGCCCCATTGTCCCCAACTGACAAACTTAGAGTAAATCAAAAATTGTTCGGAGGATCGGTAAAAAGATCTGGAAAGGGAGCGTGTATTGACAGGTGTGACAAAACTCTGCCCGCTTGTCGGACGGCTGAGATGTAACAAACGAAGAAATCCTGCAGCTGTTGACAGGCCAAATACGAGTGCGGCCAGAGCCTCGAAACCTTCGGATCTTATCAGCTTTTTCCTTCAACTCCGCTCCTGAAAAAACTCCGAACAAATTCCATTTCGCAAAGTCGTCTTCTGGTAATACTGTGCACAGAACACTCGAAGTTCCTATCGAGAACCACTACGTGTCAGGAGAAAAAAAAGGTTTGGCAGTATGAATAACATTAGACGGAAATATTCATGAGCACGTAGTGATGCCATGAACGATTTACTACTATAGCTGAACTGACGATTGTTGATGGCAAAATCACGGAAGCGCGTTTAAAACTGAATTTTATTGTTGGATATCTCTTTTTGTAACTAGTCCCGTTCTCGTGCAATGCATGAATGCATAAAAACTATAGGGGTGAAGAAATGGCAACCGACAAATTGTTACGACTGTGTTTATTCTAGTTTGTCTTCATGATTTAATCTGGTAATGCTAAAAATTAATTCCAAGGTATTGAAATGGTTGCTATTTTTTAGAATACATTCAAAAAAGTTTCATTGCAAGAGTAAAACTTCATATGCTGAAAATTGCTGCTAAGTTATATTTTATTCACAAACATGTATCAATCATAGAGACGAGAGACAAGCGAAAAATTACCCAAGCATCAATTATTGGTAACATTTCAACCTTTTTACGTTCGTATCCCCTCAAGGAGTACACCTATTATATGCAAGAAACTAGCACTCCTCAGGAAAGATGTGAGGTGCCGAGCTGAAGCTTAGGGAGGCCTTCATTTTGTTGAAAAGAATTGGCTTTTTGTTATGAACCATCTTATTTCGATTCACTGCAGTATTTTTTCAGCACTCACTTCTTCTTATTCTACTTTCATATTTTTTCATAAGCTTATTTCTACCTTGCCAATGTGCAGAGTGCGATGATACTTCTAATTCTAATAATTTAATCATTTGTATGCGTCGCTTACATTACTTCCAACACTTTAAATTGCAACTTATCAAGTACGAGTAGTAAGAATGTAATTGCCCAATAAGAGTCTGACCACTTTTTACGTTCATATAATTTTCATTTGCCTTATATTCACTGCGTAAGCGCCGAAGTTAGTACCGCTACTCCTCACTTCAAATCAGCGCTGGTGACAAGAACTGCGCTCTCCACCTACATTGTGTATGGCGGTGTGCAGTAAGATGAGGGTCATCAGATGATTCAAGGACAAAGTTGAAGCTATACTTTACAATGAATCAACTTTTTGGTCCTGATAGAAGGAGTGTGAGCAATCTGATAGCGCTCCACACACGCACTATCTCAATACCGACACAATGGGGCATTTTAATTTTTCTGTTATCTATGAATAACTGATGCCTACCCACTATGAAAAATACATTAAAAGTATTTTACTGGGCACATTTCAATAACATGTCACCACGCAAGTCGAGTCGAATGTATCCATTATTGCGGCGCATGCTGTGCTCTGCGCAGCTCTGTTTATTAGTGCAAAAGTGGAATATTCCAATTCTTTAATCTACGCTTAACTTGTTCCAATCAAATGCGAGTGGCTTACGGAGCGGCTGCCGTCAATTCCGTCCTGAAGCTCTTCGTCAAACTTACTTTCAATATTATGAAGTTGACGTTCTTTCGACGTCAAGCACTTCACTAAAAAATTAGCATTGTAGTCAATTTATAGAACACGCGTTTTTCAGCAACAATGCATTGAAATATCTAAAAACTTGCCATTAGATTTAGGACGTGGTCGTAAAAACCCTTCGAGAACAATGTAAGAAACTGCGATGCTTCTCTCATTGTTCTACCAGCTACTGCAATGAAGGAATACTTCTTATAATTCGAGGCTCTTCCTAGTATACCATCGCATGACCGTTATCAGCCAACATCTTTCCTTTACAAAATCGCGTTAAGCAATCACTTGCACACGAACAAACAGCATTCTACGGAAATGAAGCACGGTATCTTGAAATCTCGTTCGTTATCTTTCCTGCTTGAATCAATATGTCTGACTTTCGTAAATTAATATGCAGCATAAGTGGACAATGACAACTGTTTTTAGCTACGGTCCACAATTTTGTCTAATCATCCTTTTTCATCAAACATAAGTATGAACATTTTACCTCGGTAAACACATGCTAATTAGAGGATTAATAATTATCTTACGTGTAAGACGGAGCTGCCACAGTGAAATATGGCCTCTCACACTCGCGCATCGTCACAACCTCAATAATCGGTGAGCTACGAATTCTGCTCTTGCATCTCCTTGCGCTAGTCATAATCGCCCAGCCCCCGACCTCTGCACGCTTATCCTCCTGAGGTTGACGTAAATCCTTTAGCTCCAGAAAGCTCGCCTCGTAAGCTGATTCTAAATCAAATAAAAACGGGTATGAAACTCTACCATAAACATGTGTTCAAACAGCGCATCACTTTATCATGCCACAAATTACATTATTTAAGCGCGATTTACCTAAAACTGTTGCTCAGAGTTCCTTATGTAGCTAGGGACTATTGATTTTTCTTGTATGCATCTTCCTGCTACCATTGGAGGAGCGCTTAGATGTGTGTCAACGGTAGAAAAAACTTCTTTATCGTTTTACTTACAAAACAAACGCATTTTGAAATGTCCGAGTAGCCATTTTTGCTACCTACACAAAGGTGAGTTATGTTCACGCATATGTTCACTTGGCGGTTGGGGGCCCTGCGCCCAAGGGGCCATAAAACACCGTCCCCAGTAAACCTGTCTAATAATCTTCATTGCCCCGCTATTGCGACAAAATGGCCTGAAATTGCTCTTAAATGTTCTCTTTCTCATCATTATCTAGCACTACTTTATCTTAATTATCCTTACTAAGACACGGAGCGGTGAAGAATGGCTCTCATGACACGCATCAGCAATAATGAGCCAAATTCGTTCACTGTGATATTCATTTAGTTGTTCTTCCAAAAACTTGTTCAAGCACTTCAGCACAAGCGCATATCGGGTGATATGAATAAGCTTTCGCCCCAGAGAATTGAGTCCTTTTAAAAATTAATAAGTCAACAAGAATTAGTATAAAGTTTATTCCGAGCAAAACTTATCTATGACAACTGTTTTGGATAAAACGTAAAATTTTATTCATGAGTCCATGTTGTTTCGGCGAACATAGTTTTGGTGAGCAGCTTGGTAAAAGGAGTGCGAAAAGAGTGGTGCAAAAATGCACATTCTGTTCTAGCCTACACTTTCGACTGTAAACATACCCAGCGCACGCTAAGCAATTTTTAATGCCTGTTCAAATACCCATCGGGCGCTAACCAGGGTATCATACTTTGTGCCTCGGGAGGGACTGATTGAACAGAAAATTAGGCCCATACTTTATATTTGAGCCTAAACACACTCTGGGTATAGTAATAAACAGTTGGACAATAACTCAAATGCGTATCTTCCGTCGAAAATTGACTTCAAAAGTTCGTGCACAATGTGCGCACGCACAAAAAGCTTAACATGTCATCCTAGTGAAGAGTAATTTAATACGTGCCGGCCTTTTGTTCACAATGAAATTTAATTTCTGTAAGTCTTCCCTACTTGAGCCAAAAAGCCACACATGACAGGACTTTGAAATATTTGATTTCCTAAGCGCACGTTGTTGCCGGTGAACCTTGGTCATGTGATATAGGCTCTCCTGAGTTGTGGAGTTTCTTTTTGAAATAAAATGTGGTAACAGGAATTAGCCGATTGGCTTGTTTTTGGTTTGCTACTCAATTCCCATACCTCTGAACACCAGTCGAAGAGAAAAGCAACAGTCGCACTTGATCATCAATCTCCACACTGTACAGTAGTCCCAGAACTTTAATTCTAACACGAGAAAATGACGTTTAAATGCTTTGTTCTTTGATTCAATTTTTTTCTAAATTTGTCAGTATTATTAAAATCTATACTCGTTCTTTTACTCTATGTTGACGACACCTCGTTTGAACGCGGCACCAACAACACTATTGTACGTTTTTTTATTTAAAACAATGATGGGCATATGAAGAGTTGAACAATGAACTACATAGAAATGAATGAAAGTAATTTTCTTAGTCCACTTTGATATTATCAGTTTTATGCCAGTTTTTAACTTTACGAATTGACCCGCAATAAAGAGTGCAAACCAGCGATTGCAAGTAGAACCAAGTAGCAAAAGTTGACAAATGAACGTTGCTTTCAACGCGAGTTATTGAAGTGAATAAAACGCTGGGTCCTCGGTGCACCTCATAAAGATAACAAAACTAATTTGAACTTTAATTTAGAAGCAATTAGACGATAATAACTTACACCTTTCGTGTGAAACAAGTGAATTGCATATCAAAATTTACCAGGACTGGACTTTCCCATCATAATGCCTTTTGCTGTCGCAGTGTTCGAGGAAAGAGGCATGTCGACGTTAGCTGCTCGTATGAGCGTTCCTGATGAGTGCACTTATGATTTCACCGTACATATTTAGAGACATAATTCGGCCAACCAACACGCAGGATGTTTTTTTTCTCCAACAGATAAAAACCTGAAAGACAATACTAGTACATGTGTTCATTTGTATCTTGAGCAAAACACGGCGAGAGAAGACTTTTTCTATACCCAAGACTAAATTGAAGTCTTCGGGGCCACATTCTTAACCCATTAGGGCCGACCGTTTGATACATAAAACATCAATGAAATCGATCATTATTCATATATACATTGGAAAAATTAGCTATAACAAATCAAGTTAAGGTGTTGGGGCATTGATACGTGTTCTGAACCAGTTTCGTTACAGTGGCGCGTAAAGTAAGTTCACAACGACGTAATTGGTTTAAAATGAAGGTAATAGCAAAGACTATTGATTTAAAAGACATTTTTGTTAAAAAACGAACGTTTTGACCACTAAGGACATCATCAGCGGATGTCTGAAAAAATACACGGAAAAATATACATATATAAATTGGAGAAAAACTACACAAAAAAAATATAACGGTAAAATGTAAAAACTGAAGCTATTTTTAAGGGGTGGGACGATTGCGGCCGATTAAGGGGTTTAGATCGGGTTTTAAGCGGCTAATGAAGAGGGATTCGATAATACGTAAATCAGTGACTGAGTTAGCAGAACTTAAGATGGAAAAGTTTTGCTGCAGAACTGGAGATTTACACTGATCTGAATGAATTCATATAGCTGAGTGAGGTGGCTTGCTTAGTGGATTACCGGTTCTGAAACTCCTACCAATATGCTCAAATACTCTACATCTTAGTGCGCGCGTGGTTGAACCAACGTACACAGACCAACACAGTGGGCAACAATATTTATACACAATAGATGAGAGCATAGACATAGGCAGTTTATCCTTGAATGAAAACAGAGTACCGATTCTGAAATTGTTCACTAATATAATTTGGAGGCCAACACTCATAAAATATCTCATTGTAAGAGAGCGTAGTTCCTTCTTCAGCTTCTCGGACTGAAAACCAAAGAACGGTATCGACGCGTAAAGCCTCTTTTTCTCTACTGTCGGCGGCATCGTAGCAGAATTACATTTGGCTTCTATCAGTTGCCGAATACATCTATTAAGTAAGTGAAGCGGATAGCCATTGTTCAAAAAAAATTGTTCAAGAAATTCTAGCTTATTATGCAGTGATAAATAATTGGAACTAATTTCATATGCCCGGAACAATAACGTCTTGATACAATTGATTTCAAACTGTTACGGACATAAACTAAAGAAACATAAACCCATGTCAGTAAACGTATCTTTTTTATAAACAGAAGAGCAAAAGGTGATATTTGTGCGCTGTACCAAGCAATCTAAAAAAAGGTAATTTATTATTAGCTTCAGTTTCCATGGTGAACTA
>JACJUY010000156.1:237276-258157 GCA_014220935.1 Platorchestia sp. MABIK
CCATTCTTAATAACGATTATTTTGTTGATGTTTTGCGTTTTTTTCATATTTGTGTGTCCGACGATATTAAGCAAGTGACAATTTCAGAATTAAGGGTCAACTTTAGATTTAATGTTTAGATCAAAACTTGTCAGTATGGGAAGGTTACTATCTCTTATGGACCATGAAAGGTAAAAAAATAACTAATCCTGAACCTAATTTTTATTCAATTACTGGCTATCGGGAGGGACTTAGAAAAGGAGGCAAGAACCACCAAAAAATTTGAAAATATAAATTTTTTCATCGCAGGTTTAAGAGAAATTCAGCATTTGATCATTTGATATTCGGAAAATCATGATAGCTGCAAGGTAAATGACTTTTCATAGCATTAAGGTCATTTTCCAAGAAACGAGGTTGACCAAGCTAAAGTGTGGCGCGCGCTGCCGAATATTTAGGATGGTGTGAAATGTCAAGAAATCACAAGCTAAACCACCCCCAGTCCAGAAACCATTATTCTAATGCAAATTCGTGGGCCAAAAAAAGCCTGAACTTGTTTTTTTCAAAAGTTTTATTTTCATATGAGTGTAAGGCTTCTTTAGACTGTCTGTTGGTCAAGCGCATAGATTTTAAAAGGCCACAATATTCCTTCTGCGCTTATAGACACAATCAGGTTAGCTGGACCGTTTCGGGTTCCAGAAGAGGTACAGCAGAACTCTCAATCACATGTATTCGGATGTTCTGAATGACATTTTTCCCTTGGTGTCAATCCTAAACCAGGAGTTCCAAGCACAAGGGCTCCTTTACATTTAATATTACTCTTAAAAATGCTTCATCTCACACAAATTAAAATTTAGCCAGCAAAAATATTTTTGGAGAACGATTTCTGGAATAGCCTAAGTCTTCACCAGCCCTGAATTGTATTGAGAATCTTTAGAATGTCAACAAATCTGAAATAAATGTTGGCGGTGAGTGGTTCGCAGGCGAAGATGACTTCTGAAATAAATTTCAAGAAGTTGCATGAACCTTCCTCTCTCTCGTGTAACTCCAAACTGTCCACATCTTTGGATGACTTGTCATGTGAAGGCTCTTGAGGAAGGAGGAGCCTATGTTTATGTGTAGAGACTATTTTGCATGGTAAACTTTTGTTTTCCAGTGTTTTGTTCATACTTTAGAGTCGTTAGTATATCAATTTCAGTAGTTAAATAATTTTGTGAATACCCTCATGATAACATCTGACTAAATAAAATATCACTTTCTGCTATTTAATAAATCACTATAAGGTTAGACCATTGTCACGTTCACGCGTTATGAAAAGATTCATTGTATACCTTCCTTTTACTCTTAAGTTGAATATACGCTCATTTATTTCCTCACCTCCGAATGAGTGATTTGCATAACATGAACCACGACGCAGTGTAGAAGCGGTAAAGTTGCATTGCAATATTGAACGCCAGCGTTTTGGCGGTTGTAAAGCCATCAGTCTTTACTCATCACATCCCTTGGGTAGGCCAGGGGTGAGAATTCTGGGTCAACTTTTCTTGAATGAAGCTCAAGTTGACTCAATGCTGCTTTCAAATTTCAGTTGATAAGGAAACGATCCTCGAAATTCAGTGGTATGTATTGCATTCCTCTGAACCAGTCAGGCCTTCAGAATATGAGTGTGTGCATAAATTATCATCCAGCAAATTGCTTACTCTTCATCGTACTACTCCAAAATTGCTACTCTGAGCCAGGTACGTGGCATCATAGCATTTCTCTTCAAAATTTGTTCTCGAATAATTCTTTTCTCACGCTATCCCAATTCTACGTACGATACATCATGTTAAAAAATTTTTATGATGTTTTAAAAGAGTTTTTTTGTAAGGTTGTAACAGAGCAACATTATCGGAAATACTTATGAGCTAGTTAATTATTTGATCTGAATGACTGAAATACGATGCTCGAAATAAGCACTTGACACTAAACTAGTATGAAGTGTTTTATCAACTAGTACACTATTTTAGCCTGTCATGAGTCCAGTGCCGAGAATACTGTATATCAATCATTAGGCAGAATATTAAAGGTGACAATAGCTCTTTTCTAATCCCAGAACAATTTCGTCTAGTTTCTCTACTCTGAAACGCAGTCCAGTCCGAACCCCAGTCTGAAATCCAGTCCAAAACTTAAAAAATTTTACAACAATCAACGTGAATCTCCTCTAATTCAAAAAAAGTAAGAGAAAGGATGCGTAAGTCATCACAAGTTCTTTTGTGAAATGAGGCATAAGTTTAAGTTAATTTTTCATCATATTGCAGCCTAGACGTTTCATTTAGCAGATTTACATTTTCTCAGATCCCGCTGCATGCTTGGATCGAACTGTGTCGCCTCTTCAACTTGGAATTGTGTGTCAATGCATCTGCGCTGGAGATAAATCAGACGAATATCACACTCATTCAAGTATTCTGCGCCCAGGGGAATAAGATAGGAAATAGGGTTAGGTTAGTAAGGTTTGTCCATCGTATAGATTAGGGATTGGGCCCATGGAGGACATTGTAACTCAGCTGTTAATACGCCTTCGGGACTTCTTCCCTTGTTTGGCTTCTTTTTGTTTGTTCTTCCTAATCCCTCTTAACTTGCTACTGCAGTCCGCGTAGCATTCTGTGAGCAGATTTTACGGTTTCTGTAGTGGAAACTAAAAACTTACTTCCCTTCACACTCTTGAGATTGTCTTTGTTGTCAGAGTCTTAAATTAACTACTATTTTAATATTAATAACTATAATTCATACTGCTGAAATTAAAGTCCGGTTTTGAATAGTATTGAGGAGTCTGAGTTTGCTGTTCTGTCCTGTGAAATTCTTGCATGAAAGTGTTACATGGTGAATGCACCTCTTGCTGGTTTATGCTGTCACACGAGTTTATTTACGTAGCACCAAACGCTGTCACCTAGCAGCCTTCCTCGCTGACGCTAAATCTCATGTGTTTACTTACCGGGATCGGTCAGTTCTGGAATACATTAGTTCCAAGACGCTTGCTTCCAATGGATTTTGAAATTCGCAACGATCACAATCTGCTCTGGCCTCTTAGCGTTACCAGCGAGAGAATACTGAGTCTGCAGTAACGAACTACCGGCAGCTCTGATCTCCCCAGCGTACGTTGGTGTCATCGCTGCAGGCGTGTTCATTCATCATGGACGACATGTAACTCCAAATAGGCAGTCTGTAGCCAGATTTTCAGAATCTGTTTCTTTATTCTTTAAATTCTCAAAGCAGGAGAGGAGTATTGGATGTTATACGTCGGCTGGTCTCGAGAAATACAAAGGCTTATCGTGCAGTTTGTGTTAACACCGTCAGAGTACTGTGAAAAATCACAAGTAGAAGAATATTTGGCTCTGCGTCTGTAAATTACAGTTTTTTGGCAGAAAACAAGGTTCATCCACTGTGTAACATGCAGTATGGTGCAGTCCGGCACGACAAGGCGATGTGTGCAATGTGGGCCGAGCTCATCATAGCGCTATAGAGCGCCCAATCGTGCCTTCAGGGCAAAAACTTCCTCATACTTGTTTTCTCACATCTTCGAGGTGTGCATCGTAGAGAACGTTTTGTTCAAGTTAAAGTTTAATTTAGTTATATAAAAATGCCTCAGGTTTTTCAAGTTATAAGAATATGTTCGCCCGTATCATCAACCTATTTTGTCGATTTGTGCCTCAGTATTCATTATGATTTTCCAATGAACAGGTCTTCATTTAAAACGAAGTGATGGAGTTAATTAAACTAATGGAGCTTGAAAAGGCAATAAAAGTGTTAGCCCAAATTTTCATCAGCGTTTCTCGTTTAGAGTCGCTGCCTTTGGACAAACCAACAACTAGGAAAAGGCTAATTCTGAAATTTTACTTCTGTCAATATTGCGTGCGGAACACGGATACCAATCCCAAACAGAAAGGCGAGCGTTATCAAGTTATAGGTCGCGCTGCATTCGTTGGCGGTGAAGTATGCGTGCCGCTGCTGGTGGTGGTGTCGCTGCCGCTCAACTGCATGCGTCAAGTTAATTTTATAACAGGCTCGAGAGTCCCTGCATTTATTTGTATCGTCGTCTGTGTTGACCCAGTTAGAATCAATTTGATGCCTTGTTAAATTTTATTTCTCGTCGCGCCCATGAACTTCGCTTTATATATTGACACTGCCCAAACGGGCTACGAAACGAGCATCCGTAAAAATGAATACAAATGCGTCTAGCAAAATGGCTTCAAATTGTTGAATTGGTAGATGAAATATTTGGTTTTGTTTATTGTAAACAACGAAGTAGCGGGTGCCAATTGTGCACTTTTTCAACGGGTTCACGATTCTTCATATTCTTTGGTTAAATTGTCTATTAGAGTGTTAATGACACTTTCAACTTAGTACAAGACTTATTGTGATGGTGATATGTCTCTCTAATTATATGGCAGAGAACACTGCAAATAGGGTCTCTCGCATCCATTAGCATGGATTGCAGCTAAAGCTCGAGTGAAATGGAGTGAAATGGGTGCAACATATCGAATTAAATAGATGCAACTGCCATAATAAGCGAAATCAATTGATCAATTGTCCAGGAGGGTGTCAGTCATGTTATGAATGAAATTACTTTAAGCTTTGAGCATATTTAAAATACACAACTTTATACTCTATTTTTTGTTCAGATCAGATGCGCGGTGAACTTGACTGTACTGATGTGGCCATATTGTAACATTACAAAAATATGCGTTGCGTTATTTTATGAATTGACATTTAAATTTATTTAAGTTCTGATCCCCTGCACGTCGGAATTTGTGTCACGGCATCATCATATCGACTGAATTAAGGCTCAACCTTTTCAATCATCCAGCATAGAAAACATCCTTCTTGTTCTGGATTGTGTGCATGATTTTGGAATGTCTTTTTAAAACAGCTTCGTGAGTGAAAACAATATTCTTCTTTGCGCGTCTAAGCAATATTTGTGAGTCTAGAGTTACTACCTTTCATACATGACAGCTCTCACTGGTGCAACATCTCTGTTACACCTTTGACTCGTCAGTAAAAATTTTGACCATAAGAGCATTCCCGCATTTTCATACGTGAGAACTTTGCTCAAATATTTAATTTTCAGGATTTGAAGTCGATGAAAAATTAATGTTCCATATTTTCATGGAGTGTCATTTCATGAGGCATTGGCGAAAAGAATTTGGGGATTTCTGCGTGAAATGTATCACTTTCTAATTGCCTGCAGAGTCTCTGTGGAGTCAGAGCTAGGGAGTGACAGGAAGCGTGCCAGAGACGATGTGCTCGACGTTGATGACTTTTGGCGTCCCGGACGGGAACGCTGTTATCTCCACGATTTATTGCCAAGTGCAAACACATTGACGGCAATGCAAGTCAGGAGTCGGCTCTTCAAATGCTAGCTTGAAGGCTGAGTGAAAACATAGTACACCTAAATGCATTGAGCATCTTGAACATGGTAATTGCCTACTACCCATTGATTCAAATCTTGTGCAGCCTTGGGAAAAATATTTCAGGGTGTTCAAAACTGAAACCATTTGTTATTTTAACTACGGAATATGATCATCTACAGTAGTACAGAGCTTGACAAAAAAGTTTGGAAAACTTAGTCACTTCGATGGAGAGATAAAGTGATGTATGAGTTTGTATTTCCAACGCATAGAACCCAACATACGTTAATGAATCTCCAAGATCGTTTGTAGTTTCAGAATTACGAAGCACAGAATAAAATCGGTAATGACGTGTCCCTCGTAATCAAATGTTTTAAGACATTGAATTGCTGGCCAACAGAATGTTAATTGAACAGATGTCTTCTTTTGCAATCCTAGAATACCGTGCTGTCTCTTCTCTATTTATTTCTTCACACGTAATTCACTCTGATAATCTTTGGGGCACTTTTGACACAGTGTTATTCCAGGCCACATTTCGGATCGTTCGCTTTGGCACCTCATGTGTTTTTACATACACGTGTAAGGGCGTGTGCAATAGAGGAAATAAATAAACCTAAACTTTTACATTTGTAAGAGAAAGTCAGGGTTCTTGTGCAAAACTCATAACTGAAGTCCAGCATTCATCAATATTTAGCAGCAGTATTCCTCAATGGTAGCCTCCATGAGTAGCTTATCAACAGGGCATGTACAGGTACTAGATAACTTGATCTTGCTTCGAAATTTAGTGGTCTCAAATAATTTTATATTCTAAAGAACTTTAAACTAATCTAAAGCATTATTCCTCCTGAAATGACACATGTCATCTGTCTTCTGTATAATCGTTCTGTTTCCTTATTTGTTATCTTCACTTATTTCGATTTGTTCACAAACACCATCTAAAAATTTGGTAATTTAACACCATCTAAGAATTTGGTGTTAAATCATTTTGTATTTGAGTTATATTTTTCCGAGAACAGCGTAAAGCATTGATTAATCGAACATCCTTGCCTATTGTAATTTCAAATTGAAGGCAGTTGAGAAAAGCTGTTTTCAAGACTCGATTTTGACGGCGACAGTTTTAACTCTTTCGTCCAGAGTTTGCATGAGGGACTATTCAGCGGGAGCTGAAAATCTCATGGATTGAATTTTGTTCTAACTCCCTGTAAATATTTTTGAAAGCTTGCGTGTCAATTGAAAGCGGAAGCTTTTAATTGACTATGTTAGCGTTGCAAACATGGTCAATCTAAAGGATGACAAACTAACCTGTTTTAATCGCTTCCTATTGAAGTTCAGTTTATTTATGGTTTGGAAGTAGGATTGTAACGAGCTGGAGCTCATGCGCTTACTCTATTCAGTAAGGCAGCTTACAGGTTTTGCAATGTTGGGCGCATGGAAGAGGATTGGACTGCGTTGTGATTGTTATAATTTCGGTTCAGAACACTGATTTGGAATATTTTTCCCCCATTGTAGGCTAACTTAGAAATCATCACAAGTTTCATCAATCAATGTTTTTCCTAAATGACGTGTGTTAGAAAAATTGAAAGCAAATCGTCAAATTTTTACTTTGAAAGCAGTCAGTGCGCACACAAATGTTTGGCGATGTACAAATGGTAGGATTTGAAAACTTAAGAATGTAATGCATAGAATTTATTTCACGAAATAACCGGCGTGGAATTGCTCCCTGTAATAGGCGATTTGGGGCCTGGAACTGCAATTCTCATGACTAGCAAATGACAGCGACAATTGGTCTAAGAGCGAGTCAACGATCGTGGTGCGGTGCAGCGACCGCTGGCGGCTGCCGCTCAGCGCGGCCTCCAGGTATCGTCGATCGTTCGCCTGAAAACTGTGGCTCACACCTCAGCGGTGTTGGCACCTTTGCTTTGTTTCTCACATTTTGCATTCAATTGCATTCACACAAATTAAATTCTCACTGGTAAATGAAGACCTACACTAGGAGTTTAGGACGGTTGTTATTTGCTTAAACGACACACTCCTTCAATTAGATTTCTTTGGAGTTAATTTCTTGTCTTCTTTCAGGAAATTTTAGAAACTAAATTAACAAATCCATCAATCATCTTACACTAAGCTACGAAAGGTTCTGATTTGAATTTCACTTTACTTAATTTTATTTAGGAGTTACTTGATTTCATCAACAAAAAATGAATAATACTTCTTTGAAAATAATGTGAGTTTCTGAATAACCTGAGGAAGTAGTAGTATCTTTTCATTTTTTACGGTAGTGAAAATTGGCCCACATATTGTGGTGATTTTCTGTTGGAAGGGGGGAGGAGGGGGGGGGGGGNCGTGATGAGAGTATTAGGATAGTGGTGAAAACTAAAGTTTCACTGTGCTAAAAAAATTTCATGCGTCTGCGTGAACAAATTAGAAATGTTCATAGAGTATTTCGTGTGTTTAACGTTATCTCACCTGTCAGATACTGTAATGAAAAACAAGCTCAGATGACAAACTGTTTTTAACGAATGTGGAATAAAATCAATTTAATATGCTCTGAAAATGGGAAACTGAAGATACTCTCGAATTGTGTTGAGGATCATTACTGTTCTCATTACAGCCGTAAAACTGCAACCGCAGTGGTCCCCTGACTGGTATTCAACGTGTCTCATATATCGTATCATTAGGTCTCGAGCATCTCCAAATAGCTCTGGTTTTCAAAACGAAATTGTTCATATTTTATCATATTTCCAGGTATGATTTCACAATTATTTGAACAAATCAATGCATGCATAAATATGTTATTGTTTACTTTAAGATTAAATATTTGGTGCCTTGAAGAAGCAATGTTTTTGCTCTCTCTATCGTGGTTTTATCCTGGCAAGGTGGTGTTGATTATTTTTATCAGCCTGCCAATACGACGCGCCTTAACCACTCATTTCAATAGAACTGTATCAATATTCCCATATTATGTTGCTAAGCAACGATAGAAATGCATTCGTACAATGTAAGAAATGTACTTCATGTGATGTTACCCTTCCGCAATTTTCGAGAACCATTTATATAAATTGTCAATTTTCAAAATCGAGCATCCTGTATCATAAATTAGGCAGCGCGCGCTTTTACGAATTCGGCAGTGTACGAATCGCTCCACAAGGCTTACAAGACACGGGATGGAGACCTGAAAAGTTTGTGGCACTCTTTAGGCACTGAAATGGCGGCTCCCTGGGGAGTCGCTCGCAGCAGCACACGAACTTGGCGAGTTAGCGCCATGGCCGTGATTGGTGTGGACTGCGCCTCAATACAGTGCGCCTTCTTTAGTACGTGAGTTCTGGTCATCGGGGCAAGAAATCTGCGCTTCAGTCGGGTGAGAAGGGACAAATTAACAAGACCTAACGTGCTAGTTGCTGATGTTCTGCAAAGAAGGGCCAATCCACTTTCACTAACTCAACTAACAAAAATCATTCGAACTAACAAAATCATTCGAACTAACAAAATCAGTTCAAATTCTATAAAAGTTCATAGTGTGTCCTAAATTTTTATGCTTAAGTTAAGAAAATTTGTTTTCAACTCTTCTTCTTTTGAAAATTTAACTGAAGAGTATCGGTAAATATCCATTGTTAATCAAACTTAGTCTTTCCGGTTTTTAAACTTTGACTCGGTTTGGTAAATTTCGGCTGAATCTTCAAATGTCAAATTCAAAATTTTGCATCGAAACAGGTTTTCTTTCGCTTATTTCGGAAAATAAACCATGTTTTTTCCATTTTATGGATGATCATCATGAAATTATATTTTTCCCCCATTGCACCAACTTTATACCAGTTGTGCGGGGCTCCACCTAGCCAAAGCACATTAATACGATAAGATGCCGGCCGATGTCATCGAGCTGGTCTCGTCTCCAGCTCTCCGCCTTAGTTTGCACAGGTTACTTATTACTCAGTGGACATTACTCTGATAAGGGTATTTAATGGTAAATTGTTATTGTGCATTTCAAATCCTGAATTCTCCGTCTGAAAAGTTTAAACTCAGTCGTTTATCACCTTTTTATTACTTTGGTAGTGTTCTTCCCAGAGCGTAATGATTTCGTGCTTCCAAATCCGCTTCAGTCTGTTTTTAAAAGTAAGCCCCTAGAAAGAAATCATGTGATACAGTAGTTAGCACTTTTTTCAGCTTCTCAAAACCTTCACCGATGTTTCAAAATTTGAAGCTTTCTCATTATTGTGGCTGTTACATACTGTGCTTCCGAAACTGCTGCAGTGATTTTTGACCATTTTGTTCAACCTGAACAAATATCATGAAATTATCCAACCAGCATTTATTTTATGGCTTTGTTTGAAGTATTTATTGAAAGTTAGAAACGCTTCCACGAAGTTCGAAGTTTAATGTCAAAGTGTTGCATTGAAATTCGTTGCAAAACGCGTAAGTTAAGCAACTCCTTGTGTGAAGGCCTGGAAACGTGCTCTGATGGTCAGCACTGGAACATTGTATACTTACCTTTTTGCTGTCGTTATGGTCCATTGTTTACATTACTTCCTAATTTCTATTCAATACTACACAAGACCATGTTATGCAATATTCACCTTTATGCAGTCAATATTTGATCTTTGGATCTATTGAGGCTAACCTAAATTTGTGTCAAATTCATGCTACAGCCGAACTACAAAGAATTTTATCTTACTTTTTCTTTTTTGACGAGCTTTTTTTCTGGAGTCGGCCTGACCCCAAAGCCGCGTTGTCGCTGCTGACTGCTTCTTGTTTTCTGATGGCGGCAGAGGATGAGTTAACTTCCCCGCGTTGTCCTGCATTTCACTTCCTGATGAAGCTTTGAACTGATCAACAGCTGCTAATGAAGATGAATCGTCCGCGAGCATCGGAACTGGAAGAAAGCGGCCCCCCATTGATCGAGGGTGGGTTGAATTCTTCGAGGTAGCTAATGAAAGCTCTTTCTTTGACGTGGTTTCTTTAGATCGCTCGTAAAGGTAATCCACTCTCGGGAACTTGAACCTCGGTGCTTTATCGTCAGAGCTGGATCTTCTGTGGCCGTATTTTCTCTCGATACTTTTACCAAGGATCGCTTCAATGCTCGGAGACGCTCGCATCTTTTTGTTCTCATCGAGAGAGCCTTCCAGCCAGCCAACGTAGTTGTCCTTCTCAAAGTAATTCGAGCGTCGTAGCTCGGTTTGAGGTCGCAAGTATTTTGCTGGTCGAGAGATCCGCCACTTATGGGAGTCTGACCTAGAGAGCCGCATGTTCCTGTCGGCCAAGCCGTTTGATCTGTGACCTCTTAGTGGCATTAAAGTGTCTTTTTCTCTAGAGGAGGTATGGTACACTGAGAAATGATAGGGTTCAAACCTGTTTGTGTGCCGAAGAGAATTTCCCGATGATTCCGTTGGCAAAACCAACACAGTTTGATCTGAACGTGCCCGCAAAGTTGTAGACTTAAACCCCAATTTCTCCTTCGAATGGCGGACGTTCGATTCATTTCCGATGTTTTCAATTGTAGATAAAAAATAGGACGGGGTTATCTGAATAACTTCGTTTGTTGAGGAAATATCGGGCATCTTCTCAGAATGGAACTCTATGGAATGATCCTCCCACATATTTCTATTCATGTCAGATGAATTGCTATCCTTTCTGGCAGACCTCTCAAATGTCGGGTCATACCAAGCCCCTCGTGTTTTCCTTGGCTGATAAGTTCTGTTATTATGGAGCCAGAGATAATCTCTCCTCCTAGTTCTGCGACCGTTGATGCGCAATCTGTACAGACCTTCTCTGTGAGACCTTTTGTAGTCGTCTTTCTTTTGTGTTCCGCCGTAGTTTTGACGACGGCCTTGGGTGTTGTCGCTCGCAAAATGTTTTGTGTTGTCTGACCAACTTTTATTCGCAGAAAAACTTGAATAAGCGTGATTTGCAATGGGGTCAAAATGCTGTTGGGAATGGAGGCTATCAGCCATGTTTAAAGGGAAGCTTGAAAAATTTGTTAGGGGAAGTGAACGATAAATATTTTTACTTGAGTATAGCGAAGTTTCTACTGAACAGGTTTGCGCAACAATACCCATGAGGAAAAATAAAACAAATGCAACTGAGGTGTTAGGCCATGCCCCAGGATTAACAACCCTCATGACCAAAACAATCTGAAACAGTGGAGAGCGTTTTGGGGGAGTGAGGGGCTTGGCAGCGAAAACTCGATTTGCTGCTATCAGGATTCTAACATTTTCTCGACTTTTCGGCTGTGGAGACGAAACTTTTGGAATTACGTATTCCGTTTCATCTCCTTGGGTGCTAGAAATATGCAAATGTGACTTGTGTTGTATCACCGCCCTGGAAGTGCCAACGATGCATTGCGCTGCATTTCCATGATGAGACACCAGTGGGAACATGTCTTCGCATTGCGCTTGCATTATCAACACATTTTGAGAAGGCAGAGAAGCTATCACAAACGTAAATGGACAAATGCTGCAGCTTTTTAGAAATTACTTGAAGCTGACCAAATGTCACTGTTGAAACAATTTCGACTGCGATAGAGCTCACATTTCAAACACTTCACGTCCCAAAATTGGTTATATTCTATAAGATGAGCTTATTTGAACGCATGCTGCCATTCGTTGGAGTTTGCTGGTCGTGGACTTTGTCAGTTAGAACCGTAGATGTTCACTTTAATTGATATTTTTAGCATAAAAAATGATCTTTTCAAGTATTCCTCGTACACTCCAATTCTATGGGCTTTTTCATAAAAAATTTGTGTTACAATTTTTGGTTGAATCGGGTTTATAGTTTTGCGTTACTAACAGCACTTGAATCTCTTATGTCACAAGCGTCTTCAAGTGGACTCTGGCATCCTACAAAACCAACAACAGTGACACTGCACAAAAAATTACGTCCACGACTGACAGTTTAATCGGTCTTCAATTTATTTCCCTGTGAAAGTCATAGAATTCAAGAAAGTGGTTAGGATGTCTCTGATACGTTTTGAGAAAAAACATTGGTTTTCTATGCCTAAAATGATTAGGAGAATGTATTGTTCATTGGTGATCAAAAATTGTGCGAAGTTTCTGAATCACGTTAGTGGAGCGAGTTTGGCAGAATAAATTATCAGTGACAGTGTCTGTAGTACGAATTTTGGTAAAATTATTACATGTAAAACGTCGATGTGGTTATAATTATGCTAAAACGCTCAATTAAACACAAAAATGTCGCTCATTGAAAGTTTAAGAATTACTTAGGGTTTAGGAAATCAATTAAAGTTTAATTTCGAAAGAATGAATCATCATCATGGAACTATGTTACTTTGACCAATATTTAATCAATAAGTACGAACGAACAAGTTAGGATGTAATGGCTTGGTAAATTTACACTATGCGATAACGAAAAATAATGTTATGGAATAGAAAGCTTCAATGAGTCGAATGAATAATGACGTGAGACTTTGCTCTACGTTGAATGAATTCCGGAATGATTTTTTCAAAATTTGATTACGGAATCCCTTAGTGCTAGAAAATGTTTCAATTATTATCAAAATTTTAAAGTCTTCTGAACAACAGTTCACTCTAGCCAATATTGAGGAATATTTCTGTAAAATGTTGAATACTAGCAAAAAAAAATATTCTACTCTGGGCTGAGGATTCAACGCCTGGATGATCGCGTGACCGCTGCCGTAATTGCATGCAAACGACGGGCTGGAGTGAGACATTCTTGCTTCGTGAGCGTTTCTGCCTGAAAAATTGTCAATCCTTGCTCTTTTCTTCCATTCGACTAGGCTCTCTGAAAAATGAAGCGGTATAATTGTATTCTAAATTATGTTTTCGCTCAAGTTTTTTTCAAAGAAATATTAGGTAGTCTCGTAATAGTTCAAACTTTTGTGCATAAGTTTTTTCGTTCATTTAGTCATTACAGGCTGACAAAAAAGAGGTGTGCTCGCATTGATTTCTGATGTATTACTTATCAGGCAACAGAGAACCTCTTAAAATACCTACGATTGCTTCTCGGGGTTGCATCAACGAATGCCGAAATTGCGTCATCTGGCTCCATTATCGCTTACATTTCTTCAAAACCTTTGCTTTGATACTAAGTTAGTTCTCAGTATTAGGTCAGCAAGGTCTGTACTGTGACGTTTCATAAATGTGATGAGGTTATTCCTTTTACGTTGCTCTTTTAGTTATACTGTAATCTTCAAACAGATCATATATAGAATAGAGAAATCCCCGTTTTTATTGACGGAATTTGACAACTAAAATTACCAGAATGTAATCTACCGGGGAAGAAACCGAATACGAAATCAATCTAGGGCTGGAAATTCGATCAGGAATGAGGAAGATGGCCAGGAACATACTTAAATCCTTGGTGTGTCTTCCGTAGACTTATTTAAGCATCGTGATTTGCCGTTTAAAGTGTAGGTTCTTTTGAAAAGTAAAGATAACGAAGTGAATAATTTATCGCTAAAGGGTATTCTTATGTTGGCTTGAGACTGTCACTATTCTATTTCACGCATGAAAACTTTCAGGGAAAAAAATATAAAGGGACTTCTACATTGAACCCTTTGCCGAAAATGCAAAGTAAATACGAAAGTACTTCAGTTTATTATAGATTCTAATGTAACTGCCATTATTTCAAAGCTGTCCTCAATACATCATGCTTGTTAGTAATAGCAAGGGAAATTACTGGTGTATTTACCACTGAAGTGAATTGTGAATTTTGAAGAAAGTCTACGGATAAAACAACTAATATTTAACTACCTTATTTAGGGAAGCATGGCATTCAACTAGTTCTCTTTTCATGGGACGTTTGGCAGCGATGTCTGTGATGTGCGAACCGTATATATTGCTCGTTGAAACATGAAATGTATGAGCACCAGTACCTGACTGCTGTAAGTCACGCGGTTTATTGGTCATTAGGCTTAGACGCGACGTTTCGTGACTATGACTCATTGAGCCGCAATTATTGGACTATGCCTGAAGCGCAAGGACTGGGCGCTTAGCCACCTGCCCCATCAGGCAAGCTGTGAAGGGAAGTAGAGGCCAGCCAGGCTGTCTTCGCCTCCCTGCTGCAACCGCTGTGATCGCAGCCAAGAGTCTTTAACGGAGCTGTTCATCGGATGCCCACGAACTTCAAAATTGAAATAAATGTTCTTTTCATGAGGTTGCAATATTTTTACTGGTGCACGTTTGACTATTTTTGCTCATTCACTATCGAAAATTTTCAACTGAGCTATTCGTGAGTACTCTAGTGAGCATATCCATACGGTGACATACAGGGACCGTCGTGCGTCTGCACTTGAAAACATAATGGTTGAACGCGTCAAGAATAACGTCAGCGGGGAAGGCCCGCCCTAAAGCTTTTGCTCACAGTACATTTACTTAGTTCTACAGTAAAACTTACGTTATTTGTATGCTGAATGCAAGGTAGCAATTGATAAAAACAAAATTTTACGTTAAAATTTCTATTCCTGCACCTTGTAAATCTGTTGAGGCGTTTACGCTAGAAACACATTTCTGTAATTTTTAAGCTTTCGTAACGAGAAATAAACTTTACAGCAGCATGCCTATGGTCTCAATGAAAACAATAAGTTTGGCTAGGATGAAATTACTAGCTGTATATTATGAACGAAAAAATATTTAAATGTTAAATTTGAAATAAATTACAATTGTAATCGATATTTTAAAGACAAAGAAATGACGTGCAGGAGTAGGCACAATATCATACGATAAGTTTTTACTTGGTTTTTTTCTTGACTGTTCAGAAAATCACCGATTGGCCGCATCAGTTTCGTGCCTAGTGTTCTCGTTCGGTTTTTTAAGGCCCCAAAAGAGCTCGAGCAAAGGACTTTTCGATCTTTTCTTGCCTTACCGATGCGGGACTTCACTATCGATCTTGCCCTAGTTCTTAAAAATGTACGAGATAATTCTGTTTACAAATATATTTATTTCTTCTCTTGATAGGCTGACACCAGATATTGCGGGTGCAAGAAACGAGCATGGAATTTTATTCGAAAAAATGTAATATACTGCAACTCACATTTCTCTCAAAGCTTCGCTGGGACAGGGCGTTAAGCTTTAAAAAAAGAAAAATCTTTGACACTGTGTCATTTAATATAAAGCTACACTAGTATGCCTTATTTTGAATAAAACATCAGTGGCTAGGAAAGTTTCTAACGCATGTTTATTTCTGCGATTTTTAAATGTTGACTTTGAATCAATCGCACTGGAGCTTTGAACGAAGTCTTCACAAAATCAGGGGCTATGGATGAAAGTTTTTTTGCGCATTTTCATTCCTTATTGTGTATAATCATGAATCGTGGTAATTTTTGATGTTACTACAATATTAACGCTTGCTGTGCTCAGCAAGTTGTTTCTACCATATTGCCGCTAGCCATGCTCGGGAAGTTGTTGCTACAATGTTGACGCTTATTCCGCCTAGCAAGTTGTTGAGCTCTCTATTCTAATCCTTAGGCGGCATCGCCGGAGACTCATTTCTTTTCAATCAAGTATGACTGATGAAGTTCTGTTTTTAACGCTCTCCTGAAAAAATGCGTTTCAGAATCTAATAATTGTAATTTAGAGCACCATTTCTTGGAAAATTCTACCTAAATCACAGTCACTTAAAAAAGTGCTATTTCAGTACAAGTTACGAACAAAAAGTTAATGCTGTCTTGATTTTTTATTATTCACTGATACCTCGTTAAATTGTTTTTTGGTAAATAACAAGTTTAGTATGCCACGCATGTCCCCACAGTACTGATAGATGTCAACTATTTCCCCACTTCGTCTTCATGCCTGGTAATTTTTCGGAAGTATTTCGAGATCCAGCATCTGGAGATCGGCGCATTCCATTGCCGTCATTTTATAATGGAGATCTCAAATGTGCATCTTGTCATTCACACCAGCTCCACACTGCAGAAATTCTTCTTCGCATAAATCATCCGTTATCGCTTCCTCGCACCTAAGGTTAGAAGACACCAATATATTCCTATGCCAGCAATGATAATTAATTTTCAGCTAATAATGCTGTCGCGTTAGAAGTTTTAGGCCTTAACTTGCGGTGAAACTGTTGAACTGTCTCGTTTAAAATTTTAAGGAACATGGGGATTTAAGCTTAATCCCGTTATGAACATTGTGTTCTCGTAAAAAAAATATTCTAAAAGGACCTCACAATCGATTAGAGTGTTTTTTTTTCGAAGTTGGAACTTGCAATTTTGGTTAATATGAGAAATGACAACTCTCTTCTCTGAGTGAAAGTTTATCCCAGCCACTTGATATTTTCAAATTTTGCCTGTATCGTAATGGTTTTGATCAGAAAACAATAACTGCTCTCTGGAACGTTCAAACCTGGTAAAATATCGTTGTCAAATTATTTTCCAAAAAATTCTAAGCACGTTGTGAATTGTAAACGCGTTCATACCCACAACTGAAAAGTTAGTCCATCAGTTTTAGACATTATTTTCATTTCCTCCACGCAATAATGACAAGATCCTGCATATAGAATCCGAGGCATTCCAGAGTTATGCCGCTGCCTAGAGAGCAGACACGGACACACCTTTCTCTTTCACAGCACCGCCAACACTGGAGTAGCAAATCAATGGATAGGTGCCAGATGTTTCCAAAACACCGAGTATTATTCTCAGCTCTCGTAGTGCTGCTCTGGATTATTTGCTTTCCGTGATCATCGAAATTAATGTTCGCATTGTCTCTTGTGGCGTTCTCGCGAAAAGTTCACTTAGGTCAGGGATTGTTTGTGTTCCGGGTAGCTTTTACAATGTCAGGGCGACACAACTTCACGCTGCCATTTTCCTGAGAGAAAAAGTCACTTAATTTCATATTCATGACCACTGAAAATAATCTTATCATGAGTATCAGTATAAAAGTTTGTGTGATACTCTCTTGGTGAGTTTCAAATCATGAAGTCATCGTACTCTGACATGTTCGTTTGATCGCTTGGTCATCGCACAATTTCTGTATCATTGAATTACTTGGCGAAAACGTATTCAAGATTAAGAGACATTTCACTCCACTTGAATGTTGCTACTACTTCTGTTACTTTGCTGCTTCTGTTAATTCATAAAACAACTTGTTGAAAAACTTTGTGCGCCAGTGAATTATTTATCGCTAGGAAAAAAGACGATCAATCAGCAGTTCCCAAGTGAGTCATAGCGAATTCAATAAAAAAAACGATGTATTTGATTTATTTGTCTAAGCCGTTCTTGAACAAAGGGTTGACGAAACAGATAATACCTTGCAATGATTTTTAGTTTTTGTGCTACATGATTATCGACGATGAGGTATCTCCATCCGATGGTTGCGTTGGAGGGAAGGAAATTAAATCGGAAAATTAGCTGCCCATCTCACAACGCGCCACAGGTCCGCTCACTTCCGAGATGTTCCTGCACAGCCACGGCATGTGCTGCTTCTGCTTGTCTTGTCAAAGTCGGTCGAAAATGCCTTCAGGAGGCAGAGGATAGTCAATAGGTGTTGGTTGGGTAGGTGGATTCATCCTTTGCAGTGGAGACTGAGACCCCAGCAGGAAAATGTTAAGTTTCCTCAGCTCTACATTGGCCTTCGGGACTTAAGTCTTTTGGGCCCACTTTGCTTCTTTCTTCCTATTTCTTCCTTGCTTGCAGTTTCTATGCGCAAAGCATCCTGTGCAGTCCATATTGAATAGCCCCTTTGCTGTCCTTTTTGAAAACATCTTTTCACTAAAAACGGAGTCCTACACTTGCTACTATTTAACTCAGTCAAAAAGTCACGCTTTCATAGATGGAGTATGGAACCATACTTCCCCGTCCAATTCAAGTGATGTTCCTGTGTCGTCGATAGCTAATGTTATCACAGAGATAAACTCTTGCTTACCATATTTTGAGAAAAAATACACAAACAACAACAGCAATATCCAAATATTTATGTCGCAAATCAGTTTCTGCGGACTTTTCGGTTTGAATAGTGCAGCATTTGGGTACTGCTCTAAATGAGGTGATATTTTTAGGCTCTCCTATTCCTTGATTAACTTATGACCAAAAAGGTTGGACTGATTTATCTGTTCTCGGGAGGTATTAAAAATTATATTTTAAAACCCTACTTCGGTTTCAGAAAAATCATCCGACGGAAAAACCTGATCTAATTGATTGGAAAATTTATTCAAAACAGCTAACCGATGTTACGATGACGCCTCATCAGACGTCACCTCGTTCAAAATGTGTTAAACGTCTTAAGAAATCCATCTTGGTTAGATTAGGTCGGGTGCATTTAAGTACTTATAATATACACTTTGTTTGGTTATAAATGTTTTCGTTATATCTCCAACTCTCGAACCCTCAAACTTCGAAAATATTATAACAATACTAATTGCAATGCACAAATACAGGATTCAACCAGCACGCCAGGTATTCAACCAGGATAACATCAACTCGTATAGAGATGTTGTTAGCCTTCTGCTATACTCCCCAGTATAGCAGAAGGCTCGGTTGGCTCGTCTGTGTCCACTCCCACCCCGTAGAGTGAACACCAGTCCTAGGGTTTGGCAACGGGATATCCATTGTCTACAAAATTGTTTGCAAAAAAATCTTAATTTACCGCACTGACTGCAATACTTAAATGCCTGAAAATTAGATAAGATCTTGAGATCTTTGTTCTTCAATTTCAGCACAATAATTTTGGATAATATTCATTCGAAAGATTGCCTAACGGAGCTATGAAAGAATCGACAAGAAGTCAAAATATGCTTTTGAACAGTTAGTTTGACTGGATTTAAAAGCATAAATTTCAAAGCACTTTTCATCGATGATTCTAAATATGTAAAATTTGTTAAAATATGACCTCCTTGGTGTAGTTAGAAATTAGAGTATACTGTAAAATATTTAAGAAATTCACACTTATCTCATTGTTGTTGACCAGATTAGGAAGTTGAAATATTTTTTCTATTGTGAGTTGTAAAGCGAAAAGGAGAGGAAAGACGATCGCGGTCACGCATAATGTCTAATTAGTGTGAGTGTGCGACAGATTTTTTCAGTACCGTCGGCAATTTTCTCTAATTAATCTTATAAAAGCATGACACCACAGGATATTAGTGGGTACACAGGTAACTATGGGATTGGTAGCTCAGTAGATGCAGGCTTAAAAATATGTACATTTATATGACATCAAAATTTCGAACGTTCCATGCAGAGTTTTCCAAGATGACACATCTTCTAAAAGCGATTACTTTCACAATTTCGAATTAAGCGGTAAGAAATGAACAAAAGCCAAACTTGTTTTATAGCTCGTTTATCAGCGGATTTGTTCAAAGATCCAAAGTTCAGATTACATTTGTTATTGAAAGATTTCCGAACAAAGTTGAGCGCGAATTTTTAGGTTAATCCTTTTATCACTATGGTTTTATCACGTCCGCTGATTCAGGCCAGCAATTCATTTTGAGACAGCGATTGAAAGATTTACTCGAGCTTCTTTTTTTATTATATCGTAGCTTTGAGTTCTATTCTCACTGTCATGTTACACCTCTGACGCTCCTTCCCTCTAGAAAGGATGCGATGTTACATTAGAAAGTGTTACCAAAGCTTATCGCTTCTAAGACTACTCGAAAGTGGTCTTATTTAAGCGCAATTTTGTTTTGCAGAGTTTTGATGTATCCTCTTAGCTTACGGTAATACTTTGAAGAACTCTAGTCATTAGCGCACTGGCATACACGTCAGTGTAAAAATGAGGGGAATAGATAAGGCCTAGAAATCATATAATCAAGTTGAGTTCTAGGTAACCTAGTATACAGTTCATCCTGAATTTTCCAGTGTGTTAATTCTTCAGATGGGATCACCAAACAAACAAAGTAATCATTAAAATAGCCGTTATTTGAGTATTACATTTACACCCATGAGGTAGTGAAATCAGTAACATATAGGTACACGCATCAACTACTTGCAGATGTAAAAGACTAAAAATTTGATGTGTGGAAAAGTATATAATCTACTTTTAAATATTCATAGATTTTAATCTGTTTGTACATGTGCATTTACCTTGGCGCAATAGTATAAATACATGATGGCTACGATCATCTTCATGACATTCCCCGTCATTTTTTGGATTGGAAATCTCGATATCTCTACTGTATACATGGCATTTTCTGTGAGTTTCCTTCCTCAGAACAAACAGCAATTATCAAATACACAGAGATGAAACTTTCACCTCGATCTAACTTTCTTTATGAACTTTAAGATCATCGTCACTGGAATGCATTGAATGAGGCTTGATCATATTGAACACTCACCCTGTTGAATATGTTTTGAAACAATATTTGCAGATGTAAATGACAGGCTGCCATAATAACAGAAAGTGCCAAAAATTCTTTCTTGAACGCAACTTTGATGTCTAGTTAGCAAACAGTTCGGAGTGGAATCTGGAAAATATTCACTCATCAAATGATGAAAAAATGCTTACACCGAGCAGCAGCTACCAGTTTTTATAAACTAGTTTTGAACAAATTGAATGTATAGAATCAATCACTGTTTCGTATGTTAAATCAGCTTAAAGCAAATGCATTTTTTCTGACTATCT
>JACJUY010000156.1:262360-276481 GCA_014220935.1 Platorchestia sp. MABIK
AGTATTATTCTCAGCTCTCGTAGTGCTGCTCTGGGTTATTTGCTTTCCGTGATCATCGAAATTAATGTTCGCATTGTCTCTTGTGGCGTTCTCGCGAAAAGTTCACTTAGGTCATGGATTGTTTGTGTTCCGGGTAGCTTTTACAATGTCAGGGCAAACACTACTTCACGCAGCCATTTTCCTGAGAGAAAAAGTCACTTAATTTCGTATTCATGACCGCTGAAAATAATCTTATCATGAGTATCAGTATAAAAGTTTGTGTGAAACTCTCATGGTAAGTTTCAAATCATGAAGTCATCGTACTCTGACATGTTCGTTTGATCGCTACGGGAACTTCGTCAACGCACAATTTCTATATCATTGAATTACGTGGCGAAAACGTAATCAAGATTAAGAGACATTTCACTCCACTTGAAATGTTGCTACAACTTCTGTTACTTTGCTACTTCTGTTAGTTCATAAAACAACTTGTTGAAAAACTTTGTGCGCTAGTGATTATTGATCGCTAGGAAAAAAGATAATCAATCAGCTGTTCCCATGTGAGTCGTGGCGAATTCAATAAAAAACGAGGAATTTGATTTATTTGTCTAAGCCGTTCTTGAACAAAGGGTTGACGAAACATATAATACTTTGCAATGATTGTTAGTTTTTGTACTACATGATTATCGACAATGAGGTATCTCCATCCGATGGTTGCGTTGGAGCGAAGGAAATTAGATCGGCAAATTAGCTGGCCTTGTCACAATTCACCACAGGGCCGCTCACTTCCGAGATGTTCCTGCACAGCCACGGCATTTGCTGCTGCTGCTTGCCTTGTGGAAGTCGGTCAAAAATACCTTCAGGAGGCAGAGGATAGTCAATAGGTGTTGGTTAGGTAGGTGGATTCATCCTTTGCAGTGGAGACTGAGACCCCAGCAGGAAAATGTTAAGTTTCCTCAGCTCTAGATTGGCCTTCGGGACTTGAGTCTTTTGGGTCCACTTTGCTTCTTTCTTCCTATTTCTTCCTTGCTTGCAGTTTCTTTGCGTAAAGCATCCTGTGCAGTCCAAATTGAATAGCCCCTTTTCTGTCCTTTGTGAAAACATCCTTTCACTGAAAACGGAGCCCTACACTTGCTACTGTTTAACTCAGTCAAAAAGTCACGCTTTCATAGTATGGAACCATACTTCCACGTCCAATTCAAGTGATGTTCCTGTGTCGTCAATAGCTAATGTTATCAGAGAGATAAACTCTTGTTTACCATATTTTGAGAAAAATACACAAACAACAACAGCAATATCCAAATATCTATGTCGCAAATCAGTTTCTGGGGACTTTTCGGTTTGAATAGTGCAGCATTTGGGTACTGCATGAGGTGATATTTTTAAGCTCTCCTATTCCTTGATTAACTTAAGACCAAAAAGGTTGGACTGATTTATCTGTTCTCGGGAGGTATTTAAAAATTATATTTTAAAACTCTACTTCGGTTTCAGAAAAATCGTCTGACGGAAAAACCTGATCTAATTGATTGGAAAATTTATTCAAAACAGCTAACCGATGTTACGATGACGCCTCATCAGACGTCACCTCGTTCAAAATGTGTTAAACGATTTAAGAAGTCCATCTTGGTCTTGTGATCGGGTGCTTTTAAGTACTTATAATGTACACTTTGTTTGGTTATAAATGTTTTCGTTATATCTCCAACTCTCGAACCCTCAAACTTCGAAAAATATTATAACAATACTAATTGCAATGCACAAATACAGGATTAAACCAGCACGCCAAGTATTCAACCAGGATAACATCAACTCGTATAGAGATGTTACTCCCCAGTTTAGCAGGGGGCTCGGTTGGCTCCTCTGTGTCCACTCCCACCCCGTAGAGCGAACACCAGTCCTGGGATTTGGCATAGGGATTTCCATTGCCTACAAAATATTTGGCAAGAAAATCTTAATTTACAGCACTGACTGCAATACTTAAATGCCTGCAAATTAAATAACAACTCGAGATTTTTGTTCTTCAATTTCAGCACAATAATTTTGGATAAAATTCATTCGAAAAATTGCCTAACGGAGCTATGAAAGAAACGACAAAAAGTCAAAATATGCTCTTGAAC
Source organism: Platorchestia sp. MABIK (assembly GCA_014220935.1). NCBI lineage: Eukaryota > Metazoa > Arthropoda > Malacostraca > Amphipoda > Talitridae > Platorchestia > Platorchestia sp. MABIK. The sequence continues at coordinate 264,454 of JACJUY010000156.1, forward strand.
AGTTAGTTTAGACTAGATTAAAAGCATTAATTTCAAAGCACTTTTCATCGATGATGCAAAATATGTAAAATTTGGTAAAATATGACCTCCTTGGTGTAGTTAGAAACTAGAGTATACTGTAAAATATTTAAGAAATTCACACTTATCTCATTGTAGTTGACCAGATTAGGAAGTTGAAATATTTTTTCTATTGTGAGTTGTAGAGCGAAAAGGCGAGGAAAGACGATCGCGGTCACGCGGAATGTCTACTTAGTGTAAGTGTGCGATAGATTTTTTCAGTGCCGTCAGCAATTTTCTTTAATAAATCTTATAAATTTTAAATATGGCACAGCAGCCACAGAATATTAGTGGGTACACAGGTAACTATGGGATTGGTAGCTGAGTAGATACAGGCTTAAAAATATGTACATTTATTTGACATCAAAATTTCGAACGTTCCATGCAGAGTTTTCCAAGATGACTCATCTTCTAAAAGCGATTACTTTCACAATTTCGAATTAAGCGGTAGGAAATGAACAAGAGCCAAACTTGTTTTATAGTTCGTTTATCAGCGGAGTTGTTCAAAGATCCGACGTTCAGATTACATTTGTTATTGAAAGATTTCCGAACATAGGTGAGCGCGAATTTTTAGGTTAATCCTTTTATCACTATGGTTTTATCACGTCCGCTGATTCAGGCCAGCAATTCATTTTTAGACAGCAATTGAAAGATTTACTCGAGCTTCTTTTTTATTATATCATAGCTTTGAGTTCTATTCTCATTGTTATGTTACACCTCTGACGCTCCTTCCCTCTAGAAAGGATGCGATGTTACATTAGAAAGTGTTACCAAAGCTTATCGCTTCTAAGACTACTCGAAAGTGAAGTCTTAATTGAGCGCAATTATGTTTTGCAGAGTTTTGATGTATCCTCTTAGCTTACTGTAATATTTTGAAGAACTCTAGTCATTAGCGCACTGGCATACACGTCAGTGTAAAAATGAGGGGAATGTATAAAGCCCAGAAATCATATAATCAAGTTGAGTTCTAGGGAACCTAGTATACAGTTCATCCTGAATTTTCCAGTGTGTTAATTCTTCAGATGGGGACACCAAACAAACAAAACTATCATTAAAATAGCCGTTATTTAAGTATTACATTTATACCCATGAGGTAGTGAAATCAGTAACATAAAGGTACACGCATCAACTACTTGCAGATGTCAAAGACTGAAAATTTGATGTTTTGTAAAGTATCTTAAATACCTTTAAGTATTCATTGATTTTAATCTGTTTCTACATGTGCATTTACCTTGGAGCAATAATATAAATACATGATGGCTACGATCATCTTCATGACATTCCCCGTCATTTTTTGGCTTGGAAATCTCGGTAACTCTTCTGTATACATGGCATTTTCTGTGAGTTTCCTTCCTCAGAACAAACAGCAATTATCAAATACACTGAGATGTAATTTTCACCTCGATTTAACTCCCTTTATGAACTTTAAGATCATCGTCACTGGAATGCATTGAATGAGGCTTGATCATATTGAACACTCACCCCGTTGAATATGTTTTGAAACAATATTTGCAGATGTAAATGACATGCTGCCATAACAACAGAATGTGCCACAACTTCTTTCTTGAACGCAACTTTGATGTCTAGTTAGCAAACAGTCCGGAGTGTAATCTGGAAAATATTCACTCATCAAATGATAAAAAAATGCTTACACCGAGCAGCTGCTACCAGTTTTTATAAACTAGTTTTGAACAAATTGAATGTATAGAATCAATCACTGTTTCGTATGTTAAATCAGCTTAAAGCAAATGCATTTTTTCGGACCATCTAAAGATTAAACAGAAAAAATCAATATGTAATCGAGCACAAATGCGTTATATCATAAGTTACTCGGAATAATCGCCTTTTATGCTTTGATTGCTGTTTATGCTTGGGAAATTTATTTTCTTTGCTTCCACACGTCATCTAACGCTCAGAGATTTTCAAGATTTTCTTTAAATCAATGATTCTAAACGGCGAACGTGCTTGCATTGAGGCTCCACAAAATCTGACTTCTCATTTATCTATGTAAAATTTAGCGCAGCTCTGTGATCGAACTTTAAATATTTACCTCTTGCACAAGGCTCCGTTGGAACAGCGAGAAGCCTGGCATTCAAACCCCGTAGAGTTTCACCCCGCTGTTGACATTTCTTATTTTACGATCTCATTGAGCGGACTATGAAATTAATGGTGTTTGCTATCGATGTGTAATTGCCTGTACGTTATCTGGCTGGGTGCTCTATACCTCATGTGCACCGACCGGCTTATGTCTCCGCTGATCGACCATTCCGTTAATAGCGAACTAAATCACTCAACTCTCTTCATCGGCTAGCTTAAAGCCAGGGTTTGCTATCAAATTTCCTCGTGATGAACGGCAATTTGAAGCAGTTAATCTGTAAAAATTTAATTCCTTCTGGGTCATTTTATTTCACTTATGTCATTGAAATCGAAATGACCATTCATCGAATGGTCATCGTCATTGTCATTCGATGAGTTGAAGGAATGAACTATGAGCCATTAGTTAGTGTTTCCAAAACTACAAAAGTAGCACGCAGCCTAACACATTGAAATAAACTGTTGAAAAGTTAATATTTAAGAGCTCTTTTAGCGAGCAAGCTAGTTTCAAGTTGCTGGAAAATAGCGAGATCTCAATTTTTGCTGGTGCTAATTTGGGCTCACGAAAAATGCTGACTCTGACCATCTGTTGAGGCTAAGATAAGGCAACACGCATCGCACGTCTCATTCCTCTTGAAAAATCATCCCAATTGGATCAAATGAGACCATGTGTTATGTTTTTTTTATTTTGGGCTCCTGTGGCGGTCGTTATAGTGGAAATGACTGATGGATTTGTTTATTTCACATTCGGCAACGCCATGTTGCCATCATCAAACTATCTTTAATGCATGCGATCACTCGAACCAATAACGTGAATTTATCCTGAACGCTTTCCGCATCTGTGATGTACTTTTGTATATTGACACCTGGAAAGAACGTTCAGCGTACTGTTAAGCTTATAAATACTTTATCTCAGTTATGGGCTCGCTGGTGGTGTAGGCAGAAAGAACAACCGTGACAGAGTGAGAGAAACTCAACCTAAACTTCATACCGCTAACTTTACTTTGATATGAAATCATTGTCTTTGTCCCTCAGCGCTTCATGCTTTCACGGCATACTTAATAGAGATCATGCTAATTAAAAAAAACTTGATAGTTGCTCTTTCGTATTTTGTAGACAGATTAAATTCCTATCCTTTTTTCAATGCAAAAAATAATACATGTAGATGTCCCTGACTGGTGAGTTTCCCTCTCACCAGCGCTCTGTCATTACAGTTATGAATGAGGAAACCCTAAAGGTTTGTTAAGAAACGGCTGCCAAGAAAGTCATTGTGGAACATCAAAGGTAAAGGGTTATTTGCTGCCCACTCGCCAGACTCGGGAGAGGTAACCTCGTTGCCCTGAGAAGAGGGAGCTTAAAAGCATTGTCCTTCTACTCGTCTTAGAATCTTAGCGCTGCGTGGGAGAGGCAAGATCCCTCCAGCCCCACTCAGGTCTCAGGGTGATGGTGTACTCTGCCAGTCTACCTTAGCTTATTAGCTCACGTCAGTAGTAGCAACAGCTGCTTCCCGCCCTGACAGCAATGCGGAGCAAAGGGATCTGCTGTTGGCTTACATGAATTATTAGCGCTCTCAGGAGGAAGATGTGAGGTCCTGAGTTGAAGGTTAGATAGGCATTTCTTCTGTTGAAATAGAAATATTTATTTTGCACTTTGAAGAATGATATTTCTTTCACTGCCGTTGTATCTGATATCGAAATGCAGTACTATGTAAAACTCTTAAAACTACTTTTTACATAAACTGAAAATTGAGGCATATCTATCGAACAGATTAATCAGTCAAAACATATGAGGGCCCAAAAATGTCCTTATTTTCGGGGGCCACCTAATGTTGCAATTTTCTGACCGAAAAACACCCAGGCTTGAAAGAAAGATAAATAATTTTGTACTGAAAAAACAATCAAAAAATGATTGTGTAGTATTAGAATATTATGGACGTATATGGCCACTCCCCAACGTATGCATAAACAAAATATCTACGAATGATTTCATATTTTATGTGTGTACATTATACGCAAATACACAACTTCACGTACATCCTTAGCCACATGAGCTGAAAAAGTAAAGCATACAAGACAGTTATGACAATTGATTTCGATTCTAACACACAGTCATTTTTGCGCGCAACCTCTAGCGCAATTTGAATACTGTGTTTGGGGAGATCTTAAATAAACAAATATTGGAAATTAATTCAAATCAGGTTTGTTATTTTAAAGTAACAAATTTCATATCGAAGGAGGCGAGAAGATCTGGATAATGGGAGTTTCGGATCCCCTGTTTCTGTTAACTTATAAGATAATCTAGAGAGTTGCTGTTGGGGGAGAGCAGCGTTTGTTACTTGGCGATAATAACGCAAAAGTCACGACGCCTGTGGATCAATCTTGAATTGTTCTCAAAACACGGTTTCAAAGTCCTGTTCTCGGAGAATAGGGGCTGACGGAAGCGTCATTACCATACAATGGTAATTATTACCCTCATAAAGTCTCTCAGGGGAAGCTTTATGAGCGCGTTCTTCGCTTATTGAATGAAAAAGATGCTCCATTCAGTTTTGCATAGTTATAATAATAATTCCAGTAGTTTGGCGAGGTTGTTGAAGTTTTTCTTTCGTTGAAAATGATACTCTTCGGCGAACTTGAGTGATTCATGAGTAATTCCAAAATATACATAGAAAGTAAGCATAGTACTGGTGTATGGTGTAGATGTTCAGAGTAGGCAAGAATAAACGCTTTTTTTCAATATTCCAAACTTTTTGCATTACCAATAGAAAAATTCAAGTTGATTTTTCTAAAATTTAACTTCGTGACGCGGGTCCTCCTGTTAATCAAAAACTTATAATGTTCTTCTTGCGAGAAGGAAAAGTCGTTGCTGATTTTATTGATTTATTTTCATGAAGTGAAGGGAGAATTACACGGGTAGGGAAGGTGTCACAAGACAGTAAAAGTTGTGTTTTCATGCGTTAACTTAACAGGGAAACGGCGCTCAGCCTCACAGTTCCGTCTGAGCTAGCGTGGACCAGGTCACCACATTGCCTGAAGTCTGGCCCCTGTCTAATGACGTAGCGCGTGTTTTCTGATGGATGTGCGCACATAAAGGGGAGACGCTGTGAAGTATGATATTTTCGAAAAGTTCCACACCAGTGCGCAAGTGACTAAGAAGTATAATTTACTAACTGAGATCTCAAGCGAAAGGCCATTTTGAGTTTCTCTTAATTCTTACAGCTCGAGACTATACATCTGCAAAATACTGATTGCTGACGCTGAATTAAGATGATTGTGGGATGAAATGCGAAAACTTCCGGACAAATGCATTTCCTGGAATTCTCCAGTGCTTTGGAAAGTATTCCACCTTAGCACAGTTCAGGGTAATGGAACCATGTTTATTTCGCTTTGATTTCAAACCTGTCCGACTGATGATATTATTACCATGAAAAATCAATCATTTTTTACTCTGTCCTTCCATTGACTCGCAGGAACAAGATATTCAATGAAATATTTTATACTTCTCATTCTGATCTTTGATTACAGAAAATTGAAAGGTACAATGCACTTTCCCTTGAAGTTGCACAGCGAGCTTTTCTGTCCTCTACTGACGAAAGCATGAGCATGCAGGCTGGCTGTTGTTTCTGATTTTTAGAGTACTGATTGTACATAAATTAGGTATTATTCAACAAAACTAATCAAGTTGTATAAATAATAAGGTATAAAATTATGCATGTTGTGTAAATAATTTTTGCTGGTTTCCACTCATGAAAAATGAATTAAGTACATGTAAACGTATATATCAAGTTATATGAAGCTAATTCCTGACAACTAAGACCGGCAAAATGCGGCAATAGAGTGCCTAATAACTCAGCAATTATTGAATCTCTGTCATGCAAGTCACAGGTATCACTCGTGAATGAGGCCTGCAATAGAGCCTCATACATCATCAGCAACTGAATCTAGAACGAGTGCTTCATCACTGCACCCGCCCATTGAGTGACAATAATCAACGAAGTACATCACCGAGCATTGTATTGCAATGCAGGCAGCCTCTGTGGTTCAATCAGCACTCGGTTTGCAGGGTGTGATTGCGTGATTGGTTCCTCTACATCAATGCGTTCTGGTAGTCTTTTCTTCGACTTAATCATTAGGCTGCACAGAAAATGCGGATAATCTGACCAGTCTGTTGGAAATTCGCGAGCTAGCAACCGCTCAATCTGCTTAGCTTTGACATCGTCTTCCTCTCGGCCACCTGGCTAGGAATCACTACTCAAAGGATATTTTAAATCCTCAAGTATACTCTATGCCTCATCAGTCTACTCTCAAGTTTTAAGGTCGAGTCTAGAAAATTAATGCGCAGTATGCTTTAGTTTCCTAAATACTGCACTGAGCAAATCTTTCTCTATAATTTACTGTCTTTCCGTTCTCGAGTGTTATTTAATCGTTAATCCTTTGAGATCTGGTTATTGAATCTAGAAAATAGAAATTACATTGAGGTGGCGTACTTGTTGTGAACTATTTTTCACGATCATAGAAACTCTGCGCGTGTCTGACCGATATTGTCGGTTTGAGAATGCGTGATTGCATTGAAAACCTCAATAACCAGACATCGTATGTTCTTTTTATTAAGATTTCATCACAATAATTACATTCAATATTCGTAAAAGTTTTTCATTTTTTACATCCCATTCCATTTGGGTTTCTAACGTCGTTTGATGTTTTCTGAACAATTCTTACTGCCCCTTCATTAAACTTTAGAAACGTTAGTGCATTGAAACCTGACCACTCTTCTCCCCATGACAGCTCCGACTGATGAAACTTTCCCCTCCTAGAGTCTCGCTGCTCATTTCACTCGATTGGATCGAACGCTGCAAGTCAGGCGGACAGAAACTGAGCTTAATATTTGTTGCTGTTGGTTGCGTGGGGCTATTTTACCAGTAAGAATACGGTAAACTGTAGATGCTTCAAAAGCTTTAATTAGCTTGAGCATTTATTGCCTTAATGCTAAGATCATTGAAGTGTGTTCTGCATGATTCAGTATAGAATTTAGTTAATTTTTCATATTCATATCATAACGTTGTTCATCTCGTGATATTTATTTGAGCTAACTGATGAAGAAACGTTTTTGGTTACCCCTGGACCCTGAAGCGCCTCGCTCACCTCACGCCGGAATGACTTGAGATAGGAAGTCTAAAGCACAATGTTGGGTATGTGGGAGGAACCATGATGCCGCAATTACTTTGGAAAGTCTTTATACCTAACTGAAATTAGAGTTGCATCGCTCGGCACATTTAACTCCTCAGATGTACATACTTGATCATTTGGAGGAATGTAATAGCTTACTTCGTTTTCATTCAAAAACTAAATTTTTTTTTGTACTGCCCATACTTTACAAGATCCAAGCTACGATGAGGGCTACAAAAAACGCTCTGCTTCTTTTCGAGAATCGATTGTACAGCTAAGAAACTATCCTGTCTTATTCTCGGATGTGAGGAAAATATGTTTTTGCTGATGAAATATTAAAATAATTCATTCGTGCTTCTCAGATCCGAATGGAGATTTTCACACAATTTATAACTATTATTCCCGGCTTGTTTTTCTGTTCTATGTTTCATCTCTTCACTGGAATGATTTCTTCTTTAATCTAGTCAAACGGAGCTATTTTTCTTATTGGCCTGCAACGGCTTTGAGTCTCGGCGAATTCGTTATTGCGGTGCTTCGTTAAATAGCCACAAGCGAGGAAGTTTAATGGAATGGTACTTTGAGAGCATAATTCCCGCTATTCGATGCAATCGAAAAAGAAGTCGGAGAATCTTGGCTGAATAAATCATGAAAACTTGTCCTCTGCCAGGATTCTTCGAGCTTCTCTGGATGGGCAGATGGTAGTAATAGCATTTACCTTTGCCAACATACCTGGAGGTTTTAGCGTTCCTCACCAGTATCTGCGGCAGCAAGTCTGCGACCCTGCACCTTCATAGCAGGAGGCTTTTGTGGTATAGCGGACTAATTTCCTTATTTTTACTTAGAGCGGTCTTCTCGCTTTCTTGTGTTGTAGGGGCTGATGTGTGCTGGGTACCCAATCAAACACAACACACACATATGTCCTATATCCAAAATCCGGCCGTCTTCAGTGAATTTTCCTTTTTTAGATAGACTGCCACAACTGAAAAACTGAATGACTGCTTGTTAATGGAACACTGTTTGGCGGTTGTTGTTTACAAAAGTGTTTTAATATATAATTTGTAAAATTTGTTTTAATGAGTAGTAATTAGCTATTTCAATGAATCATTTTCTTGTAAATGAGTTTATATTTAACTGGAGCGAACATAGTTTTGAAATCTTTCGCAACCTTCCTTGCACAAAAGGTAAAGCGTAAAGATTCGTATTGAATTATGGATGGAAGTTTCTCATGAAAGCTGTACATAAAGCTCGTTCGAATTATTAACTAATTTAATTAAACGTTAGCGTACGAGAAAGCAATAAACTACAAATCATCATTCCCCATAAAATTGAATGCTCAAAATTATAAATTTGCTTAGTGATTCAATGAAACCTCCTGATGTACTGCGTAGCCCAACGATTGAAAAGATATTCGTCTCTGGACAAGTCATCAAACAACGACGCAACCATAGCTTTCGTCTGACCGGTACAATTTGTTCAGTTCTAGGCCTAAGTCCTGCCCGTGTGAGACTTCCCTTCCTGGCTGCCTGGCATATTTCATCATATCGCGTACATAAGGTAATGATACTCGCTTGTTAGTGATGGCGTCGTGTTCAGAGTGTTTCAGTTCCATATGTTCCCCATAAAGAAAGTCGAGTTTCCATCCAACACAAAAAAGCATGACATTTAGAAGATTACTTTACCTCAATAGGCTGAAAGTTCGTAGACATTAATGGATTCGATATTTAGCCCAAGCGTTTCGGCTCAGTGACTTTCTATAACGTACCCAATATATTTTTGGAATTCCGTCCCTAAGATTCCATGTGTTAAACGCTACAGTTTTCCAAATCCCCCAGTAATTGGTCAAATCCTTTTCCAACTGTGGGTTCATATAAGTTTGAAAACGCTCACAGAGTTTCAGAGGAATACTCGTTCTTTTCCATCATTTTTCTCTTAGTGTGTTTGATTCCGGGTTTGTGATGGACTTGTGGTTCTACCATTAGTCCTTCATCACCGTCATAAAGGCTTCATGTTTTCAGCTCAGCGCGATATGAGCGTAGCTTTACTGTCTCGACAGCGAACAGAATTGAAAATAATTGCTCGCAAATGAACACAGATAAAAACATCGATGAATAAAATTTGAATGTAAAATGAACATAGTTTCCAATACAGGGGGCCGTTAGAATTCGAGAAAATGATGTTGGCTATATATTTCCATAGTTGAAGCATGATGTCAATGATAGTATGAAGAAAATACCAATGATAGTATGAAGAAAATCCTAATGTGTCTGAATGATTTTTTAGTAGGCCAATGTATTCTCATCAATGATTGATCAGACCGTAAAGTTATTCTCGAATTCTTCATGTTGAAGAGCTGGGGCTTAGGTCAGAAACATTGTTAGGCTTTTTACACTGTAGTTCGTTCGTTTTTGAGCTTGAAATGTTTGTGGTAAAATTAGTTTTCACAATTCACTCGCAAATTTAATATCGAAAAGCCAAAGTAAAACATAGCACCACACTTTACACTTAGATTTCTCTCTTACACTACATATTTTAAAAAATCGTGTGACCCCTGGAGTCCAAACGTAGATCTCCCATTCAAGTTTCGCATCTATATTTCAAACAAATATTTCACGTTCTTAGAGTGCTCGTACATTTAACATTCATACACCACAATTCAATTTTACCTATAATATTCTTTGCTAAGCTTTACTCTCAGATATCATGCCCAATATCCTTACCTAAACTGAATATCTTGACTACACCATTGAACTTTACAAGTAAATTTTGAGTCTGAAATTCACCTGTTCATAAAGACCTGTTAACTGTAATTAACCCTGAGCTATTTCACGAAAGTTTGAAACTTCAACAAAATATTTTCATAATCAGTAGACACGACAGGCACTTCCGGCGTGTATTATGTTATGAGGTCGTGCTTGTATTGGATATACATCTGTTGCATGTCAGGAAATTAAATTTAAATGGCGTAGTCTGCTTCCAATGAACGGTTGGTTAGTTTCTTAACATTGGCTAGAGGCCCCATCGTAAGTTAATTTTGCGCCTGCCAACAACAGATAACTTTATTTGTTTCACGTGTAACTTTACACTATAAGTGTAGATTGATGCAATTTGCACTCTGCAGTTCCTGCCTTACGCCGTAGCTTAATTCCTCCTTAGTTTCTTATGAATTGGTTCGTTTTATAATTTACACGTTTTTATTCTTTTGAAAAATGAATTTTCAAAAGCCAGAGAATAATGAGTGCTTTCACAAAGATGTAAAACTTGAACGCAAATCTGAGTAATTCTTTCAAAATCACACACTCCAGCTATTTTTTTCATATTTCAAAGGAATTTTTCTCAGCTACTAGTGTTTTTTATTGAGAGTAGGAAATTCTTCGCTAACGGAACATTTTGTGCACTGTAGGTTTGCTCATTCCACGCTTTGGAAAATGCCGCTAGCTGTGTGGAGTAAGCCAGTGTCCCCTTTCCCATCTCGTGATGAGCAGCTTTTGTGCTTCCTCTTTGAACTGTGATCGGGAGGGTAAGCCCGCCAAACGCCAGCTTGCGCTCAAACTGCGACATTCGATAGGGAACAAAACCTCATTGGAGGGCATTCATTGAATGGCTGCCATCATTTGGAATGGTGAAGCCGATCCTGCCTTTCAAATGAACTTGGTTCAGTGTGAGTGAGGGCATTTCGCCTCTGCCGTGAATTGGCAAATTTTGAAATAATATTCGAGAGATATTTGTTTGAAAGCGACAAATTGGAATTGTCAAGTCCAAAGGTCCTTTGGATCGTGGGCTGCATGAGGGTGAGAGCTGTAGTATATCTTCGCTTTGAACGAAGAGGATTAGTTAAGTATTCTGTAACCTTGATCAGTTTCTAGTATTTTAATTGCGTTGTCGTCAAACTGCAGCTAACCTATAATGAAAAGTTTATTTAAGCCCATTTATGAATTTAAACCTAATGTACTGGGCTAGTTAAATGATTTGGTCAAATTGAAGTTGTTGAATTGTTTCTACATCGAGGTAGAGACTAATGAACTAAAGATTAAAATTCCTTGAGCTTGAATCGTACATTGGTGTACAGTCTTAGACCCCATGATTATAGAAGCATTCCCTGATATTTCAAATTGCTGTTAATTACGTCGTTTTCATTTTAACTCTTGGATAATATAAATTATTGTGGTTTTGTTGACGTTATAAATGCTTCAGAGTTACATAAGCAAAATTATGCAATTTTCATGTAAGAATAAATAACTGATAAGAGACTTTGAGGGTTCCAATCCGTGAGCGCGCACTTCCTAACATCATTCCGTCAGTTTTGCTACTTGCCTGACAAAACTAGCAATTCGTGCTTTCGTTCCTAAAGGACATAATAGAACCAGATGACCATCATGACGTAGAAAGAGATTGTATAAAAACTCGATATATTTTCAAGAAGAGTGACAACCCCGAGAATGTTGACGCGTCGCACGGTTTTGGTGTGTTATTGTCGTCACCGTATAGAATGTAGCATGGGCTGCAAAACTCAAGCTTGTAATCGCGTTTTTGAAACTATTTTGTCGTTCAAAAGTCATTCGTCCCAAATATTCTCGATTGCATTCGTAATGCGGTCTTGTAAATATATTTAAACCTTTGGATTAGCCGAGTCCAAATTTGCATCCAGAAATTGCGATGAAAACATAATTTGCAAGTGTGTAGATATCGTTATAAAACATTTTATTCAATGCACCAGT